>VXAD01000394.1:2521216-2616224 GCA_013399195.1 Dicrurus megarhynchus | reverse complement strand
GGCCGCTCCTCGCTGCTCGGTTCCAAGTCTCCCCCGCGGGGCTGCCGGCACGGGCAGAGCCGCGCCCGCCGCCTCCGGCCGCCCCCCGCGCTACCGGGACCCGCAGCTCGGGGCACCCCGGCCGGCGCTGCGCGGGCTCCCGCGGTCACTGCCGTGCCCACGTCTACCGCGCTCTTGAATCGCCCGCCTCTGGTCTGGAGCCAGAAAGAGCGGCGTGTTTTTCCCCGAAAACGTGTCCCGATGGCTGTCGGTGCTTTTCCCGCACCCGTCGCGTGAATGCTGCGTGAGGAGAGGCGGTTTCCTAGTTTTTTTCCTCCCGGAGCACTCCTCCTCTCCTTCTGATAACTTCATCTGTTTGCATCTTGGGCTGTTCCTTTCTTTCAGCTGTTAAGTTAGCTACTGCAGAAGAATGAGCTAAATAGGCCCCCGCATTGAGGCTGCTTATCAAGAATTAGATAGGGGGTGAAATCGAGGAAGACTTTAAATCCCTAATTTCCCTTCTATTCAGGATTAGGGTAAAAATAAGTGTGGAATCCTCTCATATGGTTTGTCTACTGTTTTAAAATAAGTTCCCCTTTCAAGTTGTGATGACCTAGCTTCTGAGCATTATGCACTGCAATCTTTAAAAAAAAAAATGTTATTTTTAAATTTAGGTCCAAAGTTCTTTTCCTATTATTGTTCTTTTGTAAGGCTTTGATTACAGTACTCTGAAGTCTGAATACACTCAAAAGAGCTATTAACACTGTGGTAACATTTTTTAGTGCAACATTCTTCCACAGGTAAAGATCCCACTGAGTTGATCTTAATCCCTTTGATGTTAATAGTATTGCGCACACATGCGTATGGCTAGAAGGATCGCTGATTGGCATAAAGGGAGTTGTTTTGAGGGTTTGTCAGCTTAATGATTATGATTTCCGCCTTCTGAAATAAATCACTGCCAGAGAACAAGTAATAGCCAGCTAGAGTAAACTTAGGTTAAGGTGCTTTGATACCAGTAATTAGCAAGTAGTTGATTTGGTATGTTTTTTACTTCTTGTAAAGCCGCCCAAGACCCATTTTTAATTAAAATGATATAATCTATATTTATTTTAAAGCACATATATTGATTTCCTTAGCTTTACGGACTCCTTTTCTGTCTGCTGTCATGGGTGCTCCCAGAGTGTTAGCGAAATGCAACAAGCATGGGTCTACAAAACTTAGCCTTCAGCAAATTCTCTTCAACTTCTATGTGTCCGGTCCTGCAGAGGTTGAAATGAGTAAACACTTCTTTAAGAGAGACTGTCTAAAAGAAAAGCTGCATCCTTTGGCATCATGTTTTGAACAGCAGAAAAACTGAGTCCCTAGGCTACAGAGCCAAGCAGTTGAAGAACAGAAGCAGTTTCGTGGCAGCCTGGGTTATGCAGGAGTGACCCTGGAAGGGTATTCAGTAGAAGCATTCTGCTTCAGCTGCTGCTCTCCTCCCTTACAACAAGTTTCCATTTCTGCTGGCCATGCTGCTTTCTATCTGCTGTTGACCTCTTGGTGGGAAGTTGAGCTGCTTTCTCTTGCTTAAATTGCAACATTCTGCTGAGTTTCATTACCTTTGGACTTAGAAAATGACCTTCCCTTCAGTGTTTTCAGAGGTTATGGATCTTAAAGTTTCTATCAACAGTTTGTACCTGTGGCAGATGAACCTGCACTGTAAAAATATTGTTTAAATGGCATAGACAAGACTTTCAAAAACATGCATATTCTCCTTGCAAGTGTTGATAGGGGAGAAGAGGGGGAGTTCAAACTTTTTAACATCCAAGGCTGTGTGGAATAAACTTCCAGGCTTCATTCATTTGGAAATAGACCTTTTGTTCCACTTCTGCTTTGATAATTTTCCAGTAACTGCGGTCAATTCAAAATTTTTTTTAGATTCAAGGAGCGACAAAGGTAATGTTCTGAAGCTAATTTGGCTTCTTGATGTCTTAGTGGGGTTTCAATGACAACACTGAAGAGCTCTCATTCAGAGAGGGTAACCTGAAGAATAATTGTATTACTCCTAGTAGCCAGTATGATCTGAATCAGTTTGTGAGTGTGGATATAGGATGAATATTCATTTTTCATGGGACCAACTCCTGAGTCATGCCTTTAAAGATGAGGAATGTGGGTCATAGGTGGAGAATGGAGATGTCTGGGAAGTGCAGACATGTAAAGAAGGTATTGTGGGTCATGATAAATAATTTGGACATATGCTCTCTTTAAGTTGATGTTCAAAAAAATCAAACTAGGTTTATAAGCAACATTTAAAATATTTGACAAGGTAAAAAATTTTCTGTAGTTTGTGGTTGTGGGGTTCCTTTTTCAACTGGCATTTCCTTTTGGCATTAATCTGAGAAGCATATTTTAGTACAAAAGATTGATCTATTTAAGGATTAAAAAGGGAGGGAACAAAATAAAAGGATGGTAGGTGTATCTGTAACATGGATGAGAGCTATGAAAGTATTCATGGCAGAAAAAGGATCTAAATGGTTTACATTTTTAATAGTTGTGTCTGTAATGTGTAGTGCTACTCTATTGAAAGAGGAAGTTTTCTACATTTTAGTTTACTGTGTGCAAATTTCAGTAGGTTAAAAGTGATCTTACTAATATAACATATTTGCCATAAGAGATTTCTAAATCAAGGTTGAATGCTTTCCTGAGGAAGATGTACTGAATCAAACTGTGGTTTCGTTCTGGAACTGGTCTTAAGTGGGGGGAGTGAGAAGAGGGAAGGTGGGCTGTCTTCCTCCTTGCAAGCAAAATTAACCCAAGAAAAGCAGTGTTGGAAAACTGTTCATTGTGTACTCACACAATGGCTGGACACAAGAAAGAGGATGGGAGCAAGAAAAGGGGATGTGGAAGTGTGTGATTGTTGTAGCCTGGGCTATACAAGAAGTCAAACTGCATTGTAAGGGGGTATTTCTGGCCTTCTAAATTTGAAAGCAAAGACTACTTTAAACTTTCAAGAGTGTTAGAGTTTAAAATAAACTGCTACGCTTCTATTTTTTTAAGAGACAAAATCAAAGTGCAAGTTAAATGACTGGGTATGGGGTTTCTTTCTCTTCCTATTTGTCAGGGTGTTCACATTTTAAAAATGTTTATCATTTTAGCACTGTTCAATTTCACTTATCTGGTTTTCTAATTTATTTAGTAGGTTAATTTTTTGGTGTAATTTGACTATGAATTATTCCCTTACAGGCAAGGAAGATATTGTGCTGTCATCCAGTTGTCATAGTTTGATTTCACTCTACAAATCTTCAAGATTCCTACTGGAGTGAAAGGTAATTTGTGATTTATTTTTTTAGAGCAGAAGATTCACCATATGAATTTACTAGATAGGCAAGATTCTGTGTTCTGTTTCAAATTCTCAGTTATTTTGGCTGTTGATGTGATAAATTTCCATGGCTTGAGCTGTCAGTTTTGTAATATTATGTAGGAAAGAACATCTTGATGATACAGTAAATATTTTGATTTCTACTTAAGAAGTTTGTGATGAACACTCTTCTGTGAAGGTAACTTTACTGGTAACTTATTTCCTCCATAGATTTCACCTTGTCTTTGAGAGATTTGTGAAGGTTTAAAGACTAAGTGAAGGCCATGTCAACAGAATATTGATTAATTACTATTGGGTAATCAAAAAATAGCTGTTCTGTTTGTCTAGGAAATGAGGAAAGTATGTTCCATGTATGGTATGAGATTACAGACTTATGTATACTGCAGGTGGGACAGCTCAGCAAGAATGCAGGCTTATTTATTTTAACAGACTTTGGGAAAAAAGGTTTGTTTCAGTAGTATCTGATGTCTTAGTGGCACTATACAAACACTGCATTACAACAGCTCTGTGAGTTGGTGTTGTAAAGGAGAATGTCAGATGCCAACCGTTTGCTGTGCATATCACAGCTGCCTTTGATGGCATAATGTTTCATGACTGGACTGAAGTATGGGATACTTTGAAGGCCTGACTTAGTGAAGTTGGCCGCTTGTGTAAAAACTGATTGGCTCTGCTGATTCTCAGAAGCAGGTAGTAGTATTTTGCTTTTGTGTTTCTTTGGTTGGAATCCTTTTTCTAAAGGAGATAAGGTACTACTACTGTTCATCTCTGTAGTGCTTTTATTAATAGTAACATGGGTCTTCAGAGACTTTTGTGAAGCAGAATTGCAGGAAGATCCTCTTTTAAAACTGGTGACTTTTAGCAGTGTCTAGGGGGTTAACTGGGTGTTTTACTTGATATTGTATCTACCATGGTGCTGATATTTGTCTGTCTTGGTTTCTCCTCTCTGTATTCTTTCTGAAGGGTGTGATAAAGCCTGTCTTTTAGTTTACCTTGCTGTTACTAAGTCATGCAGCCTGTGTGCTCTGTAAGGTCGTTGTCAGAAGATTTTGCCACTGAGTAGTAAAATAGGGTTAGCTAAGGACAGCTTAAAGAAAACTGTGGATTGCTGTGGTCCACTAGGCTTGAATCTTCCCTTTTACTTCTAACATTGTCTGTGTGGTTTTCTGTTTGCAAAGCAGTAGTTCTGGAGAACTGTTTTGTAGGAAAAGACGTTCAGTGACCAGAAAATAAAAATAGACTGAAAAAAAAAGCATGGAGTCTCTGAAAGATCAGTTTCATCTTAAATTGCTTGCACTGATGACAAAGCAGAGTTTAACCAAATATTTATTGTTGAAATCACTCTCTAATTAGTAGTGTTGTACAGCTAAATGTAACACCAGATTTTACTGTAATTTGCTGCTATCCCATTACTGTGGCTAGAGAAGTATAGACTATAACTGTGGTATTCTTTATAGTGGCCTGGATAAGAATTTGACTACAACGTTTTAAGATCATGGTGTGTTATTAAGAGTATGAAAAGCTTCAGTATGTATTTAAAATGCATGATGTGCTCTTACCACAATGGAAAATTAGAACAGCTTTTTCTAATTTGAAATACTCAGTTATCCTGTATATGGGATTTAAAATATATATTCTTAATTCAAGTTTTTGAATTCATACTAGACAGACCTTTGAATTCTAACTAATTCAGCATGTATCCTCCTACTTCTGAAAATCAAACCAAAATTAAAATCTGGTGATAAAAATGTGCTTGAATTTCACATTTGGTGAAACATTTTTATTGCTTCCATCAAATCACAAAAGCAGGGATTCATCAATCAAACATGTCAGAATATACTAAGTATGTCCTGCAAACTTCTTTGAAGTTTTGGATCTGAAAGGTTCAATTTCCAAGTACAGTGTTTTGTACTTTGTAGACATTATTTGTAAACAATCAATTTGCTGTTTTCCTCAGCTGAAAGAAGCTGTTTCATCCCATTTGGCTTCCCCTTTTGAAGTTGTACTTAAAAGCTGTGTTTAAATAATTCTGTAACTGCTGCTGTTTCATCATCAAACAATTAAAGAAATATGCCCTGTATATCATTGATCTTCTCTTAGAGTACTGAATCCTTTTTCTTGTATGGCTTTTTTGGGTACTTTTCCTGGTAGGGTGTTTCATTATTTGACCATTAGTCTGAAATAAACCCAGTGTCTGGAGGGAAGGAGGTGGAGGGAGGGCAGAGTGGGGAACCCACAACCAGAACCAAAGAATGTTGTAGCCTTAAATTAACTTTTAAGTCCATGTTTGGTCTTATGGCTGCCTTGTCCCCTCTGTAGACAATGTTTGTCAAAGATCATAGTATATTATGGTTAGAGGCAGCTGCCTGGATCAAGGCTGGGATTGCTACATATCGATGTTACTGCTCCTTCTTTACAAACCCCAGTTGTAAGTGATTTTAGTATTAAACCTGTTTTGGACCTCTAATTATCTCATTACTTAACTTAAGCTGTTGGGTATTTGGCCTCACTTTCACAGTGTGCTTTCTTGACTCTGTGTGTGTGCTTGAGGCTATATTAGAGAGCAATTAATGCTTAATGAAATTTGTGCACTTACAGATTTATTTTTCCTTCCCCGCCCCTCCCTGGCCCCATGTATTTGCTTATACCGATACCGAGTGATGTGGTCAATCCAGTTTTAAGAAACCACATATATAACATTGCTGCCCCCTTCATGCCCCCTCATATGCCCACTGATTTTAGCAAATTTAGTAAAAGATACATGACCCTTCATTCTGTTTTCATCCTTAAACCATTACAAAATCAGTAATCCAAAGAGACTATTTGCAGTCTTAACTAGAGACCAGGTATTAAATGTGAGACAGTTACCACTGAAGGAAGAGTTTGTACAACTTTAGCCCTGATATGAAAGGATGACTCTAGAAGCTGCTTTACTTCCTGTCTCTTGTGTATTCTGGACCTCTGTTCCTTTTGTTTCAAAAAGCATAATGAAGCTTTATAAAAAAACCCACATGTTAGCTGAAGTATATTTTGCCTGAGCTGATTTGTTTGAAAATCTAAGAAATCCAACTCTTTATCTTGAGGAATCATGAGATTGGATATACTGCGCTAAGAATTAAGACTTTTATTTACTGCTTGCAATTGGATTTTTAAAGGCTAGTGTGAAAAAGGCAAAATATGTTTCCAGTATACTGGGAGAAAATTTGCTTTGACCATTTTTTTGCCTTGATAAAAATGCAGCTTTTTTGCATTTTTTAGACCTTCTGCTCAGTTTCCTTGATTTTTAATTTTAAAAAAAAATTTTTCTTAAATTGTATTTCGAGGCAATACCTACTATGAACGTGGTCATCTTACCATAAAATTACCTAGTGGTGGTACATCATGTCTTGGATAAAGGGCGAGACATGTGCGGTATGTAGCATGTTCAGACTTTGGAATGGGACTAGATTAAAACAGTTTTTATTGGGTGAACTGTTTAGTCACTGTCATGAGCCCTAATTTTCTGGCTTAAAACATCTTGTCTCCATAAACTGTTGAAGGATGTGAGAAGATTTATTTGCCTGGTGAAGTTACTTGCAAAATAAGAGAGGCAAAAAGGCTAGTATGTTGTGGTCCACATATTAAGCTTATTGAAGTCAAAATCAACCTGCTTCATTCTTTTACTGCTCTATGATCTTTGCTTGGTGGTAAAGGATGCTCATTAAAAAAAAAAAATCTGTGGATCCTTTCTGTTCAAAAGCTCACGAAGATGTTCTTGTTTTACTTGTATTAAAAACAAGTCAGTTTTTCTTTAAGTTTTGGTTAAATGTTTTAAGACTTGAAGTAGTTATGCTACAGAGATTTTTCTGCACATGTTATTTTTAAAATTCTAAGTGGGTTTTCATGTTGTATGAAGGGTTAACAACAGTACATGGCTCTTGCTGGAAGGCTCAGTATGTAAGCAGTTAAACTAACAGCTCAAGACGCAACAAGTGATTTTATATTCTGTGACTATTTTTAGATCCTTAGTTATGTCAAGAAGGTAAAAACATAAACACTTATTTTGGGAAAAATGTGGTTTTTCTCTGGCTGATTCATTTTGGGTGTTTGGTGATTTTTTTTTTTTCTTCTTTTGCCTGCCTGTCTAATGATTTGTTTCAGGTTACTCATGCCGTATGTTTGTATGTGTGCCCTGGTAAACTGATCATGAAGGTAGCAACTCAAATTAAAGGAAAATAAAGTTAATATTATCAGAGATCCTGTTTAATGTAACTTTATTAGTTGCTTAAAACTGGTTTCTGTAGCTTGTCAAATCTTGCTTGTTCTTTCATCATACTCCTGTTTTTCAGTATAAAATGGAATAAAGATGATCCCTCTGTTTTTGAGAAATAAACTTGATTTGTGTGGAGGTTTTTTTATGGATATGGAATTTTTGATTTCTTTCAGAGAAGAGCCATCTTCTGCTGACTGGTTTTCAGGTTAAGCCTCCCACCAGTTTGTTGTAACCAGTCTCTAATCTCCCTGTTGTTTCTATTGGCACTATATGTAACTGTGGGGAGACTGTGGGACAGCACTGAGGCATCCTAAAGAAGGTTTAGGAATGAAATTTCCCAATTTAGTGTTCCCATTGGAAAACTCCAAACTATGTGCTGCTCACTTACTTCCCTGCCCCCCCCCCTCTTTCCCCTGCAGTGGGATAGGGAGGGGAATTGGAAGCATAAAAGGTAGAGATTGTGGGTTGAGATAAGAGCAATTTACTGGAAATAGCAATGAAATAAGAAAATGAGCAGTAACAGCAACAATATTAATAACAGTGTACAAGGGAGGTGAATGATTCACGTGTGAGTGCTCCCCACATGGAGCCTGGTGAATATATCTGACTGCACCACCACACTACACAATGCAGAAGGGACTCCTTCCCCTGTCCCCAGAAAATGATGTGAGGTGGTATAGAATAATCTTTGCTTCCTGGCCATGCCCCCTCTTGGCTACTGTAAAAATTAACCCTGTCCTCCCCTTAATCTATACCATTTATGTCATGCCGAAATCCTACCATCTATGTGTATATGTATATATATATACACACACAAGCGTAGGTATCAGTTCAGTAGTCAGTGTCTGTCCCTCCAGGCTGTCTGTTAATTTGGTCTATGACTTTAGGCTCTATCCATCCTAGATGTCTTCCAGGGCAGGAGGGCTGCTGTGCTGCCAGGTGCTTTCAAGCTACATCAGGAGCTTACAGCTGGTGTATCTGGAGCAGACCATACTCATTGGCCATGGTAGTTGTGGCATACAGTGGCAGTGTCATTCAGCAGCCAGTATTGTGAGATTCAATGTTACAGACTGTTCTCACCCAAAAATCAAATCCGTTTGAGGTACACATTGTGTTTTCCCCATCCCTCTGCATTACTCACCAACCGCCCCCAGGTCCTCAAACAAAAGCAGTCTCACAGATAGGTTTGCCTTTGCTTCAGGCAGGACTAATCCAAACTGATATTCTTCAAATGCACCACGGAGACTTCATCCCCTTCTATGGTATGTGGGGGTTTTGATAGGGCAGGACCAGGTCGATTGGTGGAGCCTCTGGTGTTAACTAAACCAGGCGGCCTTTACTGGAATCTAAGTGTAGACTCCAGTGTTTGAAGGCCCCATCACCCACTGCTTTCAATTTGGTGTCTAACAGTCCATTGTACTGCTCAGTTTTCCCAGAGGCTGGTGCATGATAGGGAATAGGATACACCCACTCAATCCTGTGCTTTCTGCCTCTGGTGTCTGTGAGACTATTTTTGAAGTGAGTCCTGTTGTCCAGCTCAGTTCTCTCAGGGGTGCCATGTTGCTGGAGGTTGTGCTTTTCAAGGCCCAAGATGGTGTTCTGGGCAGTAGCACGAGGCACGGGGTATGTATCCAGCCATCCAGAGGTTGTTTCCACCATTGTAACTATGTAGCACTTGCCTAGGTGGATTTTCAGCAGTGTGATGTAATCAATCTGCTGGGCCTCCCCACGGTTACATTCAGCCATAGTCCCCCATGCTGCAGAGGCCTTACCCGCTTGGCCTGAGTGATTGCAGCCCATATTTCACAGTTATGGCTAACCTGGGGGATCGTATCCATGCTTAAGTCCACCTCTTGATCACGAGCCCATCTGTGTGTCACATTGCTTCCCTGATGACATGAGGCATCATGGGCCCACTGAGCCAGATATTATTCACCTTTATGTTGCCAGTCCAGATCCACCTGAGACACTTTAATCTTGGCAGCTCTGTCCGCCTGTCCATTGTTGCAGTGTTCTTTGGTAGCCCAACTCTTGGGTATGTGTGCATCTACGTGACATTATTTTACAGCCAACTTCTTTACCTAGGCAGGGATGTTATGCTACATTTTATCAGCCCAGATGGGTTTCCCTCTGTGCTGCCAATTGACCTTTTTCCATTGGTCCAGCCACCCCCAGATTGTTTGCCGCCATCCACGAGTCAGTGTAGAGGTAGAGCACTGGCTATTTCTCTTTCAGCAATATCTAAAAGCAGCTGGATGGCTTTCAGCTCTGCACCCTGGCTTGATCCACTTTTTTCCTCAATAGCTACTGCAGCTTGTTGTGTAGGACTTCATATGGCAGTTTTCCATTTTCAATGTGTGGCAGGAGCTGTCAGTAAAGAGGGTGTATTGCTTTTCGTTTTCTGGTAGTTGATTATATGGTAGGGCCTCTTCAGTATCTGTTACATTCTCCTTTGAGGATGATGGTCTGAAATTTTTGCCTTCATGCCAGTTCGTGCTTACTTCCAAGATCCCTGGGTCATTGGGGTTTCCTATTTGAGCTTGCTGTGGGATCAGCACAACCTGCCTACTCCACATAATGTCAGTGGCATGATGTGTGGCAGGGACTTTCCCTTTGAACAGCCAGTATTGGCAGTCGTGGTGCCAGAAGAAGCTGTACTTCAGTGCCAGTCACTTCTGAGACAGCTCAAACTCCTTCATAAGCTGCTGGTATCTCACTTGGGGTGTAACAGGCCTGGGATCCTTTGTATCTCTGACTGCAGAAATTATGGGGTTATCCTTGAGTCTCCTCCCTGGGTGCTTTTTGCCAGAGACTCCAGGAAGGACCTTTCTCCCTGGCTACAGTGTAAATCACATTTTTCACATCTTGTCCTTTCCTGACTGACCCAAGGGCTACTGCATGAACAATCTCCTGTTTAATTTGTTCAAAAGCTTGTTGTTGTTCAGGACCCTACTTGAAATAATTCTTTTTCTGGGTCACTTGATTGAGAGGATTTACAATCTGACTGTAATCTGGAATATGCATCCTCCAAAAACTCACAGCACTTAGGAAAGCTTGTGTTTCCTTCTTGCTGCTTGGTGGGGACTTGGCTACTATTTTGTTGACCACATCATTGGAATCTGGCAATGTCTGTCTTGCTGTTTTACTCTTAAAAACTACTTTCCCGGATGCTTCAGGAGCTATCAAATAGTATTATTTGATAGTTCAAGTATGTAACTGGTACTTGAAAAGCTGTGTGGAAATTCTCCTACTGAAGTTTTTGGGTGTTGTAGAGGCTTGAGTAACTTTCTTGCACTACAGAACAGTTAGCTTGGTTTTCATCCAGAAACAAAGTTGGAAAGTTTTGCAGTGTATGTGTCTCTAATAAAATTAAAGAGAAACAAAATCACAGAATAGCAACTTTGTCATCTGTCAAAGCAAAGCTTCACGAGTTTTAAATATTCTTATTAGAACAGCAAGATTCTGCTATAATGGGAATTCCACCTGTACCATTTTTCTAGTTTTTTGCTATTATTAGGGTATTAGCACTTTTTTATAAAAGACAATTCTGCCATTAGATTTTTTGTAAGCCTAAAGTAAAAATTATTTCAATTTTTCAGTAACATAAAGTTAAATTACAGAATTTTTTCCTTAAACATTTGTTTGCAGAGCATTATTACCCTGGAATGGTATGTAAATTATGATAGCATGGAGGGAAAATGTACCACTGTGTCAGAGTGAATTGGAACTGGAGATACTTGGGACTTTTTGACTATGATTCATTATTTCTTTGTCTGGTTTGGAGAGCTTAAGAGTGTGGCTTTTGTACCTTTGATCATGTCTACCTTGTATAGGCAAACATTTGAATAGCAAATTCGGTCACTAACTATATAGTAATTCTTTTTTTTTCAATACTAACTTTGAGCTAATTGAAGTAGTGATGTCAGTGGGCAGCTCTGAGTCCATGGATCATGCAAGGCCGATGCTTTTGAACTATTGGCTCCTATTGTGGAACCTTTGAAAAGGAGAATGCACTTAGGAGGCTGAGTATCTCTAGTCTGTGTGGAGGTTGTGTTAAGCAACAGAAGTTGGATTTTAATTTTCAGCAGTAGATGTACTGTTGTATGGTTTCTTTTCCCTCTCCTCCGTTTCAGTTTATGCTCTAAAGGTGTGGTTCACTGTATTTTCTCTTCCCTTCATCCTTTCAGCTGCAAACAAGCCCTTTTTAACCTCTTCTCTCCACTTCATTTTCCTCTGTTAAGTCTTTTTTGGTCTCCCCTTGAATTAAAGTAAACACTGCTGTTGTTTACAAAGTCCTGTGCTGCTGAAGAGTTGAAGATGACTTTTGCTCTGCTAGTCATTGCTAAAGAAACATTTTTAGTGAGTCGAGAGTGGTCTGATGGTTACATGCTGTGAAGTTATGCAAAACTTTTTGTCTCTGATGTGAGCAGTAGAATGTAGAAACTTAATCCACAGCTGGATTTTTAAAATGCTACACTATTTTAGTATGGAAGTCTTCTTGTTGCTTTATGTGAAAGTGATCACATTCACGGCTTTAGCTGAAATTGAAGCAGTCACCTCAGACTACTTTGATTAAAAATAGGCAACATAACTATTGCTACAATGAGATAATCTAATACAGGCCGTACATCAGCATGATTGCAATATAAAGACCCTTATGTAGGACCAATCTAAGCTGACTATGCTCACATATTCAGCCAGTGCTTCTGACCTTTCCTTCTGAAAACAGCTGTTGCTCCTTTCACCCCCCTAGACTAAGGGAGATGCCTGGTTGGCTATTAAGGTGTGTCTTCCTTTGCATGAAAAACCTTTCCATTTACTGACCTGTTGTACTATAAAAGCGCTGCCATAGGCTACACTTACTTTTCAACAGTATGCATCAATTTGCATGATGGAACTGTCTTTGCTCATACCCTGAAGGACTGGTAATTCTGCAAAGGGCTAAAATGCTCTGCAAGAGTTTTACCTCTAATTCAGTGCTTTTCAGCCAAGAGAGTGTACTACATTCAGTTTTCAAGTGTGATCCACTGATTTGGTTGTAGTTACTTTTTGGAATAGTTTTTATGCTTTGTTGTGTTGCTGCTCTTCTTCAAAACACACTTGCAAATTTTAGTGTAGAAGTTTTGAAGAACTGAACAGAAAGATCAAACTCTTCAAACTCTTAGCTTGCTGCTACACAGGGAGAAGTGATAGCAAGGGAAAAGTCACTGCATGTAGAGTGCCTTGTTACAAAGATCCTGGGCTTTGACTTCCACTAACTTTCCATTTCTGATTGCTAAAGAGGGCTTAACTTTTGGGGTAAGAACTAAGAGAAAATGAGCAATCTAAAGTAGCCTTTTTTTTCCCTAGGTCACCTATGTTTTTTGTTCTGCAGCCTTTGGTACCGTGTTAGGATAAGCTGTACTTATTCCACCTAATGGGTTAATGCTGGTAGTCTTTTCCTCTCACAGCTGGTGGGCTCTCTGGCTGTTTTTCGAGCTTCACAGTGCAAGTGGTGATATTTAAAAATCTGACTAGGAGCTAGTTACTGAATAGCATAAAGTAGAGAGAGTGAGAAGTAATCAGACTTGCAGTCTGAAGTAATGCACCATTGCTATGGGTTTGTGCTCGTAAAATGTTTGAGGCAGCGTAGCAATGTGTGATTAGTAAAATAATGATTTGTTTCCTGTGAATGGTTTTTATTTCCTCTTAATATAGGGGGATTTTGACTTACACATTTAACTTGGTCTATAAAGCTAAAAGATTTCTAAAACATCTTCACTGATTGTTGTTGATGTTGACTTAATACTCCTGTTTTTCTTATACAGTATTTAATTAGTGGAATTAATCTCTTCTGATTATGATACAGTAATAATTGTCTACAGTAATACCATATTTTTAAACCAACCTCCCAGTTAAAGAAGTACTTGCATCAAAATGGTTAGTTATAGTGATTTTCTAGAAGTATTACTAGCTGTTCACACAAGGGAAGATGCTAAAATAAAGCAGTAGATAGACACGTGGAAAATAACTTTTTGAGAGGAATTTAATGTAATGAAAATTATGATTCTTTTATCATAAAAATGTAGAGATGGATGCATTAAGAGATTTCTGAACGTTTTATAATTATTTTCTTTTTGGTGGTCTTGTAACTATATTATCTATGTTTGCTCTGTAGCTTGCATGAGCTTAGGAGACTAGAGTGTTGTTAAGTGTGAGGTATCTCCTGACCTTTCAGAAAAGGTTGAGATGCCATTGAGCATTCTAAATCAGATCTGCTGAATTCTTGTAATAAGATGTCAAAGATTCTTGACTTTTTTCTCTTCCCCACAGAGTCTGAAAAATATTGTAACTTGATTAATATTTTTATTTTCTTCCAAGTCAAGAAACTTAATTAAGCATCTTAAGCTCTACAAAACCTGCAAATGAACTTGTCTGATGTATTTTGTGATAGATACTTCTAACATAGCCTACTGAACTTGGTATGTTCTTCAAAAGAATATATGTGGAAGTTGCATAGTTCCCTGGTTGACGCCAAAGTGCTTTATATATTGTTTATATCTGAAGATGTTTCTGTCTAAGCCGTCATTGCATTTTGAAACTGTCCATTGATGCTCAGATCAGAAGTAGATGGACTACCCAGCTATAAGTTAAGGTAACCTTTTGATTTATGACATGATACTGCTGTTTCCATGCACAGCAGATGTGTTCTTTGCTTCCAGGCTGAAGAGGTCACTATACCCAGTAAACTGCCACAACTTCTCTGCCTTTGTGACAGGACTACAGAAATGATGTCATGAGTTATTTGTAATCTGAGGAATTGTTGCTGCCAAAATTTTGGGGTGACTGTCTAAAGTTTTATGTTAAGCTACATTCATAACCAGTGTAAGCAGACTCAGTTTGAATACTTGCAAAACCAGCATGAGTATTTGACCAAAATTGTCAAACTAGCAATTCAGGAGACAGAGATGGCTTTTCTTTTTAATCCTCCAGCATCCTCTTTGCATTATTAGTTCATATACCTGCAGCAGGCACAGCTTTGCAGCTCTATCTGTGCTTTTATGGTTAGCTAACTATCCACATGTTTGAGTTGGAGATTCTTTGAGTTAAAAGCACAAATTAGTTTGAATTCTGAATGTAATGGTGGTGGATGGGGAGGAGGTGGAAGAAACCCAGAATGCAAAACTCATAAGTCCTGCAAGATGAATAAACTGGATTTAGAGATCCCATCCATCTAATAGCAACTGAAATTGGTTTATGTTGCTAGATATTCTTCTGCTAACTTATTTCAAAAGCTTTCTAATAAATGCGGTAATAGTGTGGTAAAAGCAAGACACAAGCAGTAGAATTTTTAGGTAATAATCTTTTCATGTATTTGAAATATTGTTCCACTCATGTTCTTTCTCCTTTTTCCTTCTTTCATGCTCTTATGCTCCACTATACAATATTCAGTAATAGTTAGAAGTAGTAATATGGGAATAATGGCTTTAAACTGAGAGGATAGGGGTAGATTAGATGTTAGGAAGAAGTTCTTTACTGTCAGTGTGATGGGACACTGGAACTGGTGGCTGTTGCCCAAAGATGTTGTGGATGCCCCATCCCTAGAAGTGTTCAAGGCCAGGTTGGATAGGGCCCTGAGTGACCTGATCTAGTGGGAGGTATCCCTGCCCATGGCAGGGGTTTGAAACTAGATGACCTTTTAGGTCCCTTCCAACCCAAATAATTCTGTGAATACTGGAATGCTCATAGCTAGTGATAACAATTAAGATGTTGACCTTGTGATCCTCTTCAGAATTAATTTCAGGTTTACCTGAAAGCATCAGATCTTTGAATATTTAAAACTAAGTTGTAGTGGAAGAACTTGAGACATGACATTTTCATGGTCTCCTTTATAACAAAATACCAGCTTTTTTTCCTGCCACTAATAAATGTTTGTCCTGTCAGTACCTCTTTTCTTTGTTTTCTTATATTATTCCCTAAGTATACTTGATGCAGAACCATCCAAATTATCACTAGATAAGTATTTATTTTGTTTGGCTGGTAGGTGCTGACTGTAAAGCCAGTAAGGCAGATAATATAGGTTTACTTATGCGTTTATACTAGACACTCTTCACTAATTGGCATTTCTTTCCTACCTAACTGGCTTTACATGTCCTGTATAAATTAAGTATTATGGAGACCTCTGGACCATTGCTAAATTTGGTTCAAATTGACCGTTGAACTTAAGCATTACTAGAGAAGAATAACAAACAGATGAACAGGCAGTATGATTGCATAGGTCTTATTTCTGTTTGAAACATTACAGGCCAACAACTGTAATGTTTCAAACAGCATTCTTGTTGGAGTTCAAAATAATCTTTGCCATCCTGTTCCTAACACATGTGGTGATGGCTGATATGTCTTGTTCTCGGTTTGATTAAGTTAATAGCTGATTTTCTGAAATCTTTAGCCCTTTTGCCTGCTTTTTACTTTTAAGAATGCTTAATACTTTTGGTAAAAGTGAGTGTTTGTAGACTGCCTTTTGCTGTCAGGGGAATTTTTGCTGCTATATAAACTCTGTTGTTCATTGGATCATATAATTGTTCGGGTTGGAAAAGACCTTTAAGATTATTGAATTCAACTGTTAGGTTAACACTGCTAAGTCTACCACTAAACCATGTCCCCAGGCACCCCATCTCCAAGTCTTTTAAATACCTCCAGAGATAGTGACAACCACTTCCCTGGGCAGCCTGTTTCAGTGCCCGGCCGTCCAGTGCTTGTTCAGTGAAGAGATTATCCCTTGTATGCAATTGAAACCTCCCCTGGTGCAACTTGAGGCTGTTTTCCTCTGGTCTTACCTGTTGTTACTTCAGAGGCGGACACTCCTCTCGCTTACAAGCTTTGTTCCCAAACCCATGTTAAGTGTTTTGCTGTATCCTCTCTAAGCTTTTATGTTCACTCTGCTGAATGTATCTTATTTAGCAACTGAAGTCTCTGACAGCTTGTTATGAGTGAAAGGTCTTATTTCCTCCTTTTTTGCAAATAGGAGAAGATGTTAACTAGCAGAAGGATGTTGCAAGTTAGGGAAAATACAGTTGTGATCGTTACCTCAGTAACACTTAAATAATTTGCTGGGTATCTTTCAGTACTTGGA
Source organism: Dicrurus megarhynchus (assembly GCA_013399195.1). Classification (NCBI taxonomy): domain Eukaryota; kingdom Metazoa; phylum Chordata; class Aves; order Passeriformes; family Dicruridae; genus Dicrurus; species Dicrurus megarhynchus. Next base: position 2,599,523 of record VXAD01000394.1, on the reverse strand, counting down.
AACTCTCCTTCATTAGACTTCCAAGACAACTGTTTCTTCTTTGAAAGCCTTATTATGAAAGTAAGAGTTTTCTTAAGTGTATTAAGATTATTTTTGACACAGAGTTTTAACATATATTAGTATTTTCTTCACATTGTTTTTTCAACAGATCTATTGAATATATTGTTAGCTACCTTTAGTTTTTCCTTAATGAGGACTCTTTTGAAATTCTAGCCTTGATTTGTGTAGTATTTTATAAGTATCACTCGTGTTAATATACTAAATAAATTACTGAACATTGCCATGCTACAGTAATGAAGTAAGCTTGAGTGCCTCAGCCCTGCACTGTTGTCTGCTGCTTGATTCCCTGACCCACAAAATTTGCTTTTCACTCATTTTGGCCTTTTTAAGCAACAGAAGCTATCCCTCAACTTATATGTATCCAGTTGTGTAATTAAGCTTTCTGACATGGAAAATTTGTAGCAAACTTTCCGTCTCGTTTTAACTAAGGGCATGCCGTGATTCCAGTGTAAAACCCCTAATCCTTCGCAGGTATTCCCTTGCTGTTTCCAACCAGGAGAGAACCTACTAGTACAGCACGCTGTGGAGTGAGCCCAGCAACAACTGGGACCATATCCACCAACAAATCCAGCCCTCCAACATGTTTTGAAGTGTTTAATGAGTAACAGGAGGCAGAGACTCTCTTAGATTCCAAAACTTGTCCTGGTGATTGTCATCTGAGTTGCTAAGAAAATACAGAATATGCTTCAAATGAACCTAAGTTTATTCCAGGCAGAGAATTAACTGAGCTTCTTTTAAATGTGGAAGGCGTGCTGTTTCTTTTTCTCTGGCCTTAAGCATGTGGGAAAGAAGATCATTTCTAAGCAAAGGGAAAAGGAAATTGTCTCATATTTATTAAATCTTTTTCCTATCAGGAAGTATGCATCAGGATTATATGCTTGGCAAGCAAGAGTACATATTTTGGCACATTTTTCTCTTTGTAACTTTAACAGTCTGCCAGCGTTGCAGGCAACACTAGCAGCAGTCTGTGTCCCAGACAGTTTTGATTATAAATCCCAGTCTCTGCAGCAGGGCAGAAAGCCCTATGGGGATGGGTACTGTTTGGTCTCCTTGCCTCCTTTTCCTTTCCTAGTGCAATGGGGAAAGAGAGGGTAGGGGATAGATGGAGAAGGTAAGATTATTGTCATGCTTCTGTTAACCCCCTCTGCATCCTAGTTAAATATCCTGTGAATATAACCTGTCTAAATTTGAGGAGAGTCCAGGCTTGTTGTGATGGAACTGATGGTCTGCAATCTAATTGTATCTGAAAGATCTGCAATAAACCATTGTTTGAGTGCACCAACCCCCAGAATTACAAATGGCATTGCCCACACAGGCATTCCAGAAATTGTGGACACAGTCTTTTCTTGCTTATCAAATGAAAAGTTAAAGGCTAAATCTCTTTTCTGTTGGGACCAAACATAATTTTGTGAACTTTAATCCTCCGTCAGTACTCAGACCTATACTGCTAACTGTGCCATTTGAGGTGACAGTGGCTTCCCCATTTACACAAGAACAGGGAAAAAATAGCTGAGCTTAGTTATGTTTGCTGTGAAGACTTTCTGTGAGAGTGATGACCATGCTGCTGAAATAACTTAGATTTTTAAAAAGAAATAAAAGTGAAGTGTGAAGAAAGGCAAATGAGGAGGGTAGATGTCTTTGTATTGGAAAGATTCTGAGGAAAGGGCTGGATGTCCAGCTGTCCTTTGGTTTTCAAGAAGAGTTTAGTACCTTTAGTGCTTGTTTTTTTTGAGATACCCAAATTGTTTACATAAGCATGCTTTATAAGGCAGCTAAAGTGTTACATTAATACAGTTTGAGTGTTATATCAACTTCTTGTTCTTCTAAGTCATTTGAATAGAATACCATTCTGAAATTTTATGGGAACCTTCCATCTACAAATCCATTTTATCATCATTCTGTGGAATGAAGAGTAACAAATCACGGAATTTCGTATGTCTTTCCAAATTATGTCTTCAAGCAACTTTTATAGTATTTAAAATTTGCTTTAAAATATTTAAAGCTTACGTATTAAAATCTAGGATATTCTCTTTAATATTAAAGTTAGTGTTTTTAGTGGATGGGAGAGAAATGTGTAAGGAATATTTGGAATAATTTTTGGATTGTAAACTGATTTTATGAAGCAGTTAAGTTACATATTTGGGTTTTGCTTAAAATGTGACGTTTTTCTGGAAAGATTTTTTTAAAGCCAGTCAGTTTTCTCTAACACTAAGGAGATTTTAAGTTAGCATCTTAACAAAGAAATGGAAGCTTATCTGTTTTCATTCTTTTAAACTTCATATAAGCTATATATTGTTTGTTTTTATGGCATATAAGTTTCCTGTCTACCTATTTGGTTGTGTGAAATGCCTGACACAAATTGTTGGTGCTCTTAGCTTAGTTTTATCACGTATCTGTTGGTCTGTGGTTTGATCTCAAATGTAGCTTTTTGTGTCTGGAACAAGGAAAGGTGAAGTTACAAGGAGTGAAAACTTTGGTTACTGTGCATATAGAAGCTACTCTCTGTAATGTAAAGGCATTGGATTAACAAAACAAATTATTTATTTTTCCTCAAGGACAAATTGAAGTGCTGCCAATAAAAGGACTCTTGAAATAACTGCAGTCTTCCACAGTTTCCTTGTATCTGTCACATGTGAAGTGTTTTGTATCTTTTTAGAATCACAGTATTGAAGAAGACTTTGTCATGAAGATAAAGGACGGTTGTTTTTTTTAATCTAGCATGAAATCTGAAATTGAGTTCATAACATCACAAACGCATCTAAGCTGTTTACTGAAGATATTTTACAGGACTAGATTTCTCTGTACAGAGATTCAAGAAGTGGATTCCCAAAGCTAGTACCACAACTTGTGGAGATTGGTCTTTAGGTATCTATCCTGAGTCAAGGATCCTGAATCTCATTTCTGAGGACTTGGTATTTCACAAGAGATTGTGACCATAGGCAGGGAAAAAAATTACATTATTGTTACTATTTGTCTTAATTGTATCATATAGATCATTCATTGTATTGCTATTAATTAGCAGAAAAGTGTTATTGTTGATTTCACAGACTAAATCTCTATTTTGTGTATAGCATAAAAACAAACAGACAGATTTGATTACTTGTTTTAATGCCTTTGCCAGCTGTTCTTCATTTAGGAAACTTCTGCCACTGTACACACTTCTGTATTCCCTATTTTCCTTACCACACTAAGAGACTGCTGCTTCAACTTCCTGCATGCATCCCACAGAAAGACTGTCCCTTGTTTATTTCCATTAGCTGTTTGGGTGGCTTCTCCTTACACCACATACCTGAAATAGTTAATTTTAGATACGAGCTGGGGAGTCACATATCAAACCAAAATTGTAATGAGCAGTTGTAGCCTTACTAGGTGGTACCTAACATCCTTCTTCCAGCTATTCATTTAGTTTGTTAAAAATTATCTTGGTTAGGAATGGGCACACTTGATGTGCACTGCAATGAAAAGTTGAATGAAAGAGCATTGTAAATGATTTTTTTGGGGGGTACCAAATAGGGCAAGATTTAACTGGATGGATACCATAATTTAAAATATGGTGCTATCTTATCTACCAATTCAATCAGGCACTTGTTTGGTATTCCTGAATGAAAGTAACAATACTTACTGCTTTAACAATACACAAAAATAACTCTTTGGAATTATTACTGAAAATACTTTATGCCTATGGCATGGTTTTGGCTAAGCTGCAAAGCTCTTAATGACTGATGGATTGTGGAGAATAGTGGCGCACAGTTTTTGAACACTTAAAGAATGAGCCTATGGCTGAGAAATACTGGCAAGTTGTAGATATTGCAGATATCAAGAAGAATGTTGAAGGAAAATGCAGATGTCGTACGATAGTTTTTAAAATATATATGCATGCCCTGAGTCTCTGTAAAATGCAGGTAGCTGATGGCAACAGTTCAGTTAAGTATAACTGTAAACAGAGGGACAGCTGTAAAGGGATGAAGAATTTACAGTACAGCTTTGAAGTGTAATTGCAAGCTTAATGCAGAAGAATGTCTCCTGAGGCACTTCAGGAGGTTCAAGTGAAATAATTCACAATGAATTTAGCAGTAGCTGGAAACAAACTAACTTCTTGTTTTGTTTCAGTAGTAGTAGTAGCAGCCTGCTTTCTTTCTCTACGCACCCTCACCCCCGCCAAAGAATGAAATTTAACTGAAATGCTTAGTTTAAACCCCTGTGAGGGCTCATTGGAATGATTATACAAAAGTTTGCCAGACAGCTGGGGTTTTATAACCAAAAGTTAATGTTGGGGGCAAAGCCATAGTTTTAATGGTTTTGGAAGGAGGAGGTATAAACAAAATTTGCCTTTGTTATACGCTTTGCTTAACAGTTTTTGTCACTGACTTGATCTGTAGGTGGGGCTGATAGAGGCAGCAAAACCTCAGTCTAAAATCAAAGGATAAGAGTCTTTGGGTGGAGGCTCTGTTATGTCTGCTTTGGCACGAAGGCTGCGTGAATGGCTGAGGGTGCTAATGCTGAGTGTGGTCTGCAGCCCACTCCTCTGCCTCTGCATCCTGCCCTGTCCTGGCATTATGATGGCGAGGCAGGGTAAGACAGCTGTGTGTTGTTGCAATAGCTCTCTGTTGCGAAAGGCGGAGGCAAGCTAGAGCAAAGCTTGATTCCTGCAGTATCCTTAGCTCTGTTTCTGTTCTGGTTGAAAGTGGTTTGATTCCTGAGAAGCTGTCAAAGGTTGGTAATTTGGACAGAGAGAAGTCAGGAGCACAGTCACAGCAGTGAGGCTGGGGATGTCATTGGGACTCCTAAACTATGGAAGAAAGGATGGAAGTTGGTGCTGGTACTGTTGCTGCAGCAAAAATGAATTTAACTGGAAAGAGCTAGTTTTGTCAGTACTCCTGGAAAGCCTTTAATTTGTGCTGCCCTGTCCCTAAACTTTCAAGTGAATGGTGTTACTCAGTCATGTGACTGGTGCCTCTTAACAGAATAGACAAAACCTAAATATCAGCTATGCTTAAAAGTGTCTTTGTGATTTGCTTTTGAAAATGCATTCTTAATAAGTGATATCATGCATCTCCTCTGATAGCTTTTCTTTTCTTAAAATAAGCTTCCTTTTGATTCTTTGGCTTATCGGGATGTTAGAAATAGGATAAAAGCTTGAAGGAACCTTGAAAAGCTTTAGTGTTTCAATATTGTGTACAAAACTTAAAGCTGAGGTAATTTGAGAAATGTAGTGCTTGACCTATGATACTGCTCTAGTTTACTGTTAGAATTGAAGGAACTAGCCAAACCAGTAAATCCACTGTGTAGAAAACAGTATTCTGGAAAAAACCCAACAAATCCTTTATAAATCAAATAAATATGTTAACTACTGTGAAAGTCTTCAGTTTCTCAAAAAAGTGTCAATGCAGAATAACCAGTCTAATACTGGAATAAAGATGATTGTGTCATAGCAATAGAAAACTTTTTACTACTAAAGATTTCACTTCTCAAATTTGCTTCTTTCTAATACTTCTGAAGGGATGAAATGTTCACCTTGAAGACTGTTTTCTACTTATTTTATAGTACAACCATTTGAAAATAATTTAGCATTAGTGTTTGTTGTACCCGACATATTACTTGGATGCCAGTCTTGGAGTTGCCCTGACAATGAGTTCTGAGAGATCAAATGTATCTCCTATGACTTTTAATGCATGTTGTGTCACAGAAAGATATTTCTCAGTTTCTGCAATACAGTATGCATCAAACTGGAACTGATTTTATATTTACATTATATTCCAAATGCAGCCACAGGTTAGAGATTGAAAAGTCAGTCATTGCAAAGTAAGATGCTGTGTGTCCCAGGATGAAACAAGTTTTCCTTGAAAATTTTATTTATGTGAAATAACCTTCTCAGTGTTGTGTGTAGTCAGATGCAAACCATTGTACTATGTCAGTCTATTTGAATGTTGAAAAGGAGATTAAGAGAATCTCTCTTGAGTACAGGTTTACTCAGTACTTTTTTCTCCTTATAGCAAGTATTCCTTTAATTATCTTGAAATTTTCAGAAATATCAGTCATTTTAAATAGACATTGAAATGAACCTGGTTTAACAGTCAATAGGAAACTAAATTGTTTGTAGTTGTTTAGTGCCATCCTAAAGTAGCACTCCTGTTAAAGTGACAGTAAACTTCATTGCCCTGTGATTTTCCACCAAAATTTTTGTTTGCTGAGAATCCAGGAGTTGCAGACTCTTTCTAGAGGGGGAAGCACCGGCAGTAATTAATGAGTGGGACTACTGAGTGGAGTGTGTCCACATAGATTCACTGTTATCTCAGGATGATTCTGTCATGTCCTTATGGCTAGTGGTGATCTAGGTGACCATGTCTGCCATTGTGATAGCCTGATATTGATAATTAATTTGGAAGGGGACACACTTCTAGGCTGCCAGAAGATACATTTACTGTAGTTGCGGACTGTCCGGGACTACTCTGTTGCTCAAGGGGTAAAGGGGAGTCAGTTAGTTAGCTTTTGTCTTATTTATATAAATGTATTTGTCTTATGCTTAAGTCCTTAGAGAATATATGTAAAACACATTGCATTCCAGACTTAATTCTGAAACTGAAGACTTCTATAAAAGTGACAACTGGCAGTTTCTGGGAATTTATGGATAGTCCATTTTAAATATCTGTATAAGCTGTATATAGTGAGGGACATTGCCATTAGTGCTTTCTGATAGGAAACAGCTTGTAGATTGGGGAGGTAGCAGGGGCACAAAGTTAAAAAGTTAGCAAACCAATGATCAAAGCCCACCTTTTTTTTTGAAGAGAAACCTGATGGCCTAATTTTGTGGATGAGATTGCTGGAGTGGATTCTTGTGTTACTTTGTTTTGTTTAGAATTTACATCTATTGACAAGTGCCAGAATTATATTTTCAGTGCATGAGTCCCAAACGTGAGCATTGCTGAGTTAGAGGTTCTAACCATGGCAGACTTGGTTTGTTTGCTTATTGAGGCACTGGTGTGTCTGACCTAATTGGGTCATAAATTCCAGCTTTTGTTCTCAGCCTTTTTCTGAGGGCTCGTCAGACTTTAATACTGATCACTGCATGAAAAATTGCTTCTCACTGAGTACTCTGGAAAATTCAACAATAGTAACCTTTGGAGCCTGAAAAGGTCCCGGAAGGTATTGGCTTGAGTTAGTTACCTCAGTTTTTTTGGGTAGTTGCAGTGCTGCTCTATTGCTTTACTGTTTTGACATCTACAAGTTGAATGGTATAGTGATTTGTAGCTTAGTGGGAAAGTAACCAAAAGTTTTGCAATACTCGTATTTTCATGCTTAGAAAGAAATAACTCAAACTGTATAATTTTCATTTAACTGGAAAAAGTCGTATTTCATGATACCAAATACTTCTAGAGGCTAAATTAAATTTCTGTAAATGGCGGAATAGGCCTGATGCTCTTCATACCAGTTTTTATGTGTATATATACTTTCTTAGACGACTCTGATATACCGTGAGTTTCTTCACTTATTAACTTTCATTGTAAAAGCAGTTGCATTCAAAGCAGATTTGCTTCTAGCAGCCAAAAATTTACTTCAAGACAAGAAATACCTGAGTAGCTGCCTAATCCATTGGCTCTGTTAATTAGCTGGAATGCATTGTATTACATGATTCTGTGTCCGTGTGGAGGTTTAATTATACTCTGACTTGTAGGCAAATCTTAGTGCAATAAAAAAGAAATTATCTGTGATTTGTCTGGAAATCTTTCCTGTCAGAGTTAAAGAAATACCTAATCTCTGTATGTTGTGAGAATTGCAATGCTGGCTTGGTCAGGTAAATTGCAGAACACAGCATAATGCAAATCAGAGCATTCCAAATTGTCAGCATATGCAGCTCTTCCACAATTTTTCTCCAGATAAATGTGTGAGGCTCTGGCAGACTGTACAGTCATGTCTGCCATGTCTCCCACATAGGTTGCCCTGTAGCATCCTACTGCTGCCAAGAGGATGGGTGGGTGAGGCTTCTGTATCTTGCCAAGGAACTTAATGGCTGATTGCTTGAAGCGATGCTTCTTTAGTTGGGTTTCTTTTTAAACTTAGTTGTAGATAATTTCTAGGTTTATCTGCATATCCTGGCTGAAAATGTTAACACTGAAAATCTGGGCTTTTTTAACCGCTACATTTTTAATTATATCCTGTTTTTAACATGAAAGAGATGAGAGAACAGTAAGGCTGGGTATTGTGCAAGTCTTCTGTATATGGCACACAAAAAGGCAGGATTCAATGAGTTGCTCTGGTTGAAAAGAAATTTTTACATATTCAGTTTCAGCAATTAGCAGTTGAAAATTCTTAAAAGGCTTTAGCATTTACAATAGTCTGAATGATGTTCTGAGCAATCTGTATTATAATAGAAATTTAAATGATGTCTCATGTAGGAGGGTATTTCCTGAGGAATCCTTGGCTGGATGGCGGATAAGACTATAGTATACAGAGTTACAGAATGGCTGGGGCTGAAAGGGACCTCTGGTGATCACATAGTCCAATCCCCCTGCTAAAGCAGGTTCACCTACAGCAGGTTGTACAGGATCATGGACAGGCAGGTTTTGAATGTCTCCAGATAAGGAGACTCCACAAACTTTCTGGGCAGCCTATTCCAGTGCTCTGTCACCCTCACAGTAAAGTTTTTCCTCGTACTCAGATGGAACTTTTGGTGTTTGAGTTTGTGTCTGTTGTCCCTTGTCCTGTCACTGGGCACCACTGAAGAGTCTGGCCCCATCCTCTTGACACCTGTCCTTAAGATATTTGTGCACATTGATAAGATCACCTCGGTTGTCTCTAGGCCGAACAGTCACAGCTCTGAGAGAGATCCTTCTGTCCCCTAATCACCTTCATAGCCCTCACTTTGACTGTCTCCAGTAGTTCCTTGTCGTTTTTTGAATTTGGAAGCTCTGAACTGGTGGTTCAGAACTCCAGGTGCAGCCTCATTAAGGATGAGTAGAGGGGCAGGACCACCTCCCTCAACCTGCTGGCAATGCTCTTTCTAATGCATCCCAGGATACCATTGGCCTGCTTGGCCACAAGGGCACACTGCTGGTTCACGGACAGCTTGTTGTCCACCAGGATCCCCAGGTCCTTGTCTGCAGAGCTGCTGCAGGTCAACTCCTAACTTGTACAGGTGCACGGGGTTATTCCTTGCTGGTCATTTTTGAACTTCATTGGTTCCTCTCTGCCCAGCTCTCTCGACTGTCCGGGTCTTGCTGAGTGGCACACATACATTTCTGTGCAAGAGTATAAAAGAAGAGTACTCACACCTACCTCCTCTGTCTTGTTGTAACTGCTAGTGCATAGCGACAATTCTTGGACTAGCAATGTCTGGATCTCTTAGAGCTCATAGATGTTACTTGCATGACTTCCTTACCCTGACACTGTGAGCAGGGCTTTTTAAATGCATGCAGGTATATTGGTCTGACTGCTATTTGGCAACTCCTGGTTGTCCTACAGCCTACTAGCTCCCAAGCCTTTTAGTGTTCCTTCTACAGCTCCCACACTTTCAATGGCAGCTGTGCTTTTGGTCTCTCAGCACAAACAGCTACACTGCTTGTGTCAGATGTCCTGTGAGCTACTATGATGGGATTAAAAGGACATTTTCTTCCAAAAGCAACTGATTTGGGTGAGATATTATTAGTGTCATTTAATATTAAAATTTAAAGTTTTAATTAGCCTACTGTCTGTGTGAGCATGTTTTGAGGTAAATACTAGAACTATTGCTTGAAGGCTTTCTTTTGTTTCTCCTGTGAAACTAGGATGATGAAAGACTATGAGACTTCTAGATTTAGCCTATGGATAATCAGAGGAAAGCAATTTGTTTGTTCACAAACTTTCCAGCAGCTCTGTAATGGATCTCTCGTGGCTGATGCATGTGACTATGTTGCTCGTAAATTGACCATGCTTGAGTGCACTGATGATAAAATAAATGAGTGGATTATTTTTCACAATAGGCTGTTATGGCTGACAGTGATTAAATTATGAGAGAGTGCAGAACACATTCTTTCAGTGGCTAAAAAGAGAGTTGTCTGTTCAAAGCAGCAGAGAAAGTACATTGGGTTTCTGTGTTCCTATTCCGAAAGATTAAAGTGGTGCATAAAGGAGATGCTGAGGGCTGTGACAGCAATTTAAGTTGACAAAGTCCTACTTTCAGTTTTGGTGAGTGTTAGGAGGTTTGAATTATTAGATATTAAAGACTTGGAATAGGTGTCCTGGGTCATCAAGAATTGAAAATAAACTATACCTATTTCAAAACCTTGTAAGTACCATTACAAGGTTGTTTTAGTTTTTTAATCCTGTTCCCTTTTAGGGAAATTGGTTCCAAAATCTCATTCATTTGTTGTATGTAAAAACCAAACCACTTAATTTGTATTTAATATAGTTAGTCTAGAAATTTATAACCATTCATCCTCAGATCAGATTTTCTCAATTAAGTTGTTTACAATTTCTTTCCACTGTAGTGTTACTATGTAGTTCAGATTTCCTCATCCAGTGGTAGGGGAAGTCTGAAAGCTGTTACAGCTTTTGCATTACAACAAACAAATGAGCATAATGTGTTTGTGTTTACAACATGCTTTCCTTACTCTTACAGTAATAACAATTTTATTCATAAGTAAGGTGATACATAATATTTGGTAAGTCAAACATATTTAGAGACTTCATTAAAAATCGCTATTAATCACCTTAAAGTTCTTGAGCTATTTTTATCTGTGCTGCCCAGCATCTTGCCTTTCTTATGTTCCTGAGAAGTGGGGATTGTGTGGCACTCCAGCAAAGTGCTGGAGCAGAGAGGCTGCCAGCCTTGTGCAGGGCTGTGTTGGAGTCAGTATCTTCCGATACTGAGGTGTCACGAATGGAGAAGGGAGTACAGTAAGCAGAGGAGCACTCGCCTAACTCTTTTTGTCTAAAATGTTTAATGTTATTGGTAGATCTGATGGTTTAAAAATCTATTTTGATACTCATGTTGGGAAAAATTCAAATAGTTTTGCACATTGCCAGTAAAGATGGATTAATCTGGCTGGTCCCTCTACGCTGTGCAGAGCACTAAGCGAGCTGGATTGTTGATTCATTTAGCTGTAACTATTTCATCTGCAAAAAACCACCAAAAATATTAATGGGTAGTGAGAGGTCAAGAAAATACAAGCTTAAAATAAAGGGTTGCTAATTTTCACTCTTAAATTCATCAAGTAGTTACACAGCTCCAATATGAAGGGAGTAATTTGTTTGAAGTGTTTTGGCAAGGTGGAACTACCATACACAGTTGTGGACAAAGTTGTTCATTTTGTTTTTATGCTATTCAGCTGCAGAGTTTTTATGAAAAGTTTCCTTGGAGGGCTCATGATCCTGAAGTAGCAAAATACATTGGATATTCATGTGACACTTGCATGAAGGCCCTAACTGGGAAATAAGTTTATGGTTCTTTTGAAACTCCACCCTGTTTATTGAGACACTTTAAGAATGGGAAGTTCCTTAATAGCTTAGTCATTAATTTTTCTTTAACATTTCATTCACCAAGAGTACATCCATTATTTCAAGCATGAAAAGAAATCCCTGTTTTTAAGGAAAAAACTATGGTGCTGTTCAATTTATTAAACTTGTCTAAGATATGAATAGAGTAATGCATATTAGAGTCTTTTTCTGTTAAAGTTTGGAACAATATGGAGATTTGGTAATGTATCCTGTAGGGATCAGAACTTGCTCTATCTTTTTTGGCACTGATGATATCTAGGTTAAAGCTAGAGAGGGTGTGTTATTTATATAGTAGTCATGCTTCTTGTTCATACTGGAACTTAATCTGTTGGCTCACTAAGACCACCTTTGATTCAAGATTTCATTCAAAGTACTCTTCTGCCTTGAATTAGTCTCTCTGCCTTCTTGCTGATTACATATTTGTAGTTTCACAAAGGTAAGGAATAGAGTTTAATAAGGGGAATTAAATTTGACAGACTTTCTTTCCAATGGCCATGTCTACACTATTTTTGGATGGTTTCAGAATGTGTTTATCCTATGGTCAAAAAATGGGACTGCAGCTGCTGTTGATGTAGTTAAGGGAATTGGATGAGGTACCAAAAATCCTGCAACTTGGGGTACCAGCCCCAAAATGTAATGGGTATATCTGAGTTTTACAGTTATTCCTTTTTAACTACTGTTAGTTGCTGAAGTAGTTTGGGTGTATACAGACACATACTTGCTGCTTTGAGATACTGGAGAAAAGGAGCTATGAGAACATACATTTTCTAGAGATTTGTGATTTTAAAAAGGGAAATATTGAATAAGAAACCCATGTTTTTCAGCAGTACTGTTTTTTCTGATATGGTTAGATCAGCAGAAGAAGTATGTCAAGTACTGATGCTCTTTAGTAGTTACCAATCTGAAGACAAGTTTATGTGCTAATGGATGTGCTTAGAATAGCACTGTGAATTTTGATATAGCATCTTCTGTCTTAAGCTGTATGTAATTTTGTTTGGGAATTAAATGCTGCCTGCTAAGAACTGATGTGAATATAGTTATTTGGACACCAAACTTAAATTCAGAAGAGGCATAGCTCAAACATCAGTTGGATACATTTGTACTATTAAACTAACCCATTGCAAGCTTCTGCCATGCCTGGCAGAATTTATGATACATCTTCTTACTCTTCCAAATAGGGTGACAGACTTTTAGTGACATGGCAGAGCTGTAAAGGACCACTGGAATTTTCTGATAGGTGTACAAGAGATTAGGGAGTAGGAGTGGGGAGAAGGCCTTGCTGCTTTGTGTACTCTAAGTGACCATGTCGGTTGACCATGCGTGTAGTTGAGTATCACAACAGCAATGCCAAATGTAAGACTACATTACTGCTGAAATAAATCCATTTTAACAACTATTGAACAAAACGAAATAGAGGCTTTTTGAGAAAAATCGTGAAAATATCTGTGTGCAGGCATATGCCCACAGTTTGCAGAGCAGTAAGTATTGCCAACCAATTGAAATCAGAGGATGTAGTCTTTAAGAGAGTTTTGTCATCAAATCAGTACAACATGTGTGCTTAGAAATCCTGAGGAATAATGCCCTTCTTCAGGCTATGCTGACCTTTTGTCATAACAAGCTTTTCACCCCCTTATTGATGGACTTGGTCAATGAATACTGGCTACATGGCAACTGGTTTAAGAGTAGGATATGTAACGAAGTGGGATACCTGTTCTAGTTGTTTAAGAAATACAGCTCCTCTGTTTCAGTACACAGTCAGTTCTAGCTCTGTTTAGAACGTACCTAAAAGTTGTCATCTAACTTTGAGGGCTTTTATTGCTTTGCCATACACGGAACTTAGGAGTCCTGGTTATTCTTTTTAGAAAAAACTCTCTCTTTATTTATTAAATATTAGACTGAATATTTTAGAAGGGCTTCACTTATGTCTCAAATAAAAACTTGAAATGTCTTTAGAAAGTGGCTTTATGGAGTATTACAGTCACTTCATTAATGAACTTGAAGATTTTAACATTTTCAAACTAGTTGTCAGATCTGTTTGAGTATCTATAATCAAAGCGGCCTAAAAGAATTTTTGAAACACAGCAATACAAATTTCTTTACAACACAACCTATTTTTTTTCTCTAAAAGTATTTTATAAATGTTAGCTTTTTTTAAATGAACTTAGTTTTTAAATGTTAAAGACTTTTCTTGGATCATTCTCAAAGTGCTCAGAGCTAGAAGAAGAAAAACTTGCTCTAACAGAGCTTCTTAAAATTTGTTTGCATTCCTTTTATTCTTGCTGTGTTTCCTGAAGGGATTAAACACTAAGCAGAAGAAATATTGCACAGCTTCCAAGAAACTTCAGTATTCTTTCTTTTTCGGCAGGCCCATAATGCTAGGAATTAATGAAAAGACAAATGGCATCTTTCCCTCTTACAGTTTTTCTTTTGATAATTGATTTTTGTTCCTGCTGGGTTTATTTTCATTTATTCAAGGACGTATTTATTTTCATATACTAAAGGATTACTACGGATTAGTTAGAGCCAATTCTTAAAGTAGTGTCATGGTCAAAACTCAGGGAAGGAAAAGACTGTGATGTTTCTACCACCTCTACATGAGGTCTGCAAGCAGTAAAACCTGCTCCAAGTTGAGTAATGAGGAATATATATTTTTGCTGAAACTTTGTATTTATTCTTTGAACTGGAAAATTTACTCCTTAAATAAACAGAGTCCTCATTTAGAGCAAAGATGAGGGATATTCTTTGTCTACCAGGCAGATTGCAGCTCTCTGTGTATCTTAACATGTACTGAGATTAACGTAGGCTGTGCAGCACAGCATGCACTTAAACCCTGGCTCAGATTGAGCAGTCATAAAATGGATTGGTGATTTAGGCTATTCATCCCAGCCATGACAGTTTAAAGGAAGGTCGCTGACAACGTCAACAGAGCATACAATTCTTTTCTTCTACACAGGCTTTGCCTTGCAGTTTTTGTGAGGCACAATCAGAACTATTTAGGTCTTCCACTTTCATCTCCGTTAATCAGGGGCTGTTCTGAATGATATTCCTTATGAAAGGAAGTCTGGTGTTCATTTTTGATACCTGTAATCCCTTCAGTTAGGGAATGCAAAGGTCTTCATAGGCTACGGATCAGGAACATAATCAATCCATGCTTTTCAGAACAAGATACTTTAGGAGATTTTTAAATCTGGTGATTTATAACATTCTCAGGGTTTAATATTGCTTTGTTTAAAGAGTATTTCTGTCACTTCCCCAGTTATTTGGGATGTCGAGAACACTCACTGGAACATATGTTGTGTTGCACAGAAGAAAAACTGAATCTCTTCAGCCTCCCAGGACATCTTTGTGATATGTTGGCTGAACTGATTTCCAGTTGATTCGGGCAGAAAGAAAATCCCAATACTAGGTAGTAGTATAGTTCTTGTTAAAAAATTAGCTGCAGAAAAGTATTCTCTATTTCTGAAGCTGTTTCATTGATATTATCATTATATTTGCCCGTGGCTTAATTTGTCATTACTTGAATGGCTTTTAAGTACTATATTTGAATTTTTTTTTGTTTTGATCAATTGGCAAGCAAGGAGAGTCACATAATGAACAGCTTATTTTCTTGTTCTTCTGTGGATATGATTTGAAAGAAAAATCCAGAATATAAATTGTTTATATTCTTTTTGTTCAGGTGAGGTGCTAAACTATCTGGATGTTAGCCAAGCTCTTGACACAGTTTGGCACCCTGGCTTTCTAGCAACGGTGATGGAATTAAGAGTGGAAGACATAGTGCTTAATTGATAATCAGGAAGATTCTAAAAAAAGCAAGTAAGATTAAGTGAAGATACCAGAGGGGAGGGAGAAGAAAAGAGGATGAAAGAGATGCTTATACATGAAACTAATATGAAGTAAGGAGGGTGTTGCAAATGGTAAAGCCCACATGTCGTAGCTGAAAACAGCTTTGTTACAATGTCTTGGGAATTTTAAGGGATCTGTTTCCCATGACAGGATTATGGAACCTTGTGTTTCAACATAGTTCTTTCCTCTCTGTTTTAATCTAAATGTCTCTTGATTGTATGACTAGATATATATTTAAAAGGCTTAAATGTTCATTTTAGCGTTGAGTAACACAAGCTGATAATACATTTTCAGAATAGGAATTACATAAATAACTTTGAAATATTTTCAAATAGTTTAGCATACTTTCCATTTTCTGTGAAGTATTGTACAATATTTTGTATATTTCACAAAATCTTTGTGGGACAAAAAAGTATTTTTTTTCTTTAACAATTTGCAACTCTTACTTGGAAGTCACACCAAGTGTGCTGTATTACTTATCTGTATATCTTAAAAGGAATGCCTTCAGTTTCATTCTCTGTTTCCCTTTTCCAGTAAGTTTAATATTTAAAATTTTTATCTCAAGTGTTACAGTGTATTCTGTAGACATGTGCAGTCCAAAATTCCTTCTCCTTTGTTAAAGAAGACAATGAAACATTGTTTTAATTGGCACGAGAAATGCTGCAGTTATTCTGTGCGGAAAGAAGACTGCATATTCATTTTGCTTCAAGTATTGAATTGTTTCTGTGCAAATGTGGTCATGGTGATTAATGAAGTTGCAGAGAATCACGTGATGACAGCAGTACCTCATAGGAGGAATCTGCCAAGACAGAATTCTTCACCTGATGAGGATTTGGTTCATTTTGTACATAAATGTGGTGAAATCTAATTCTGTTGAATTGGAATGTATAGCTAATGTCATCTGTTTCCTCCAGACTTGAATTGGACTTCAGATTTTCAGTGATGTCATACAGCATGAATTAGCTTGGAATATTCGACATGAAAATGTATTGCTTGATGTGCACAAACTTTTAGCTTGTGTAATAGTTTTCAGTAGAAATTAAGCGGGGAATACTTTTGTTCTTGCTTATAATTTTAAAAGTAAAAAAGCTCATTTCATAGCTTTCTGTGGATTTCGTAACTCCGACATAAACCAGTTCTGACACTGTGTACATGTAATACAATTTGTGTGCATGTTTAGAGGACCTCATAATGTAAACAGGTCAAAAAGATTTGTCTCCACTTTTTCTCTTCTATATGAAGTTAGGAAGATTGCTTTTGTCTAAGGAAAACGAAACTTCCCCTGTGGACCATCACCCTTATATTTTTGGAGAGAAGTGACCTCTGAAAATAAGTGAAAAGCTATGATTTTGTCTCCTTACCTGGAACATTTAGAAGTACTTGATGTCGGTGTTTAAGAACAGAAGCCTTGAGAACTATTTTTGTTTTGGTTCTACTGCTGTCGTAGTGAGCATGCCTTGTGTGTCACTTTCTCCTCATAGTGCTCAAGTTTGTCTATCTGTAAAATTATTTTTTGCTAAAATCAGAAATATTTCTGTAGATGGGTCAATTTTATAACTACCTCAAAACACTTAGTTCATCTTCAGATTGATATTTTACACAAGTGTTTGGTCTTGGAGCTCTTCAGCAGAAAGTATATAATTCATGATCTGTTTTAAAACCAGAAAGAAGCTTACTCTGTAGGAACTGGTGAGCCAAAGATGGAGTTGAATTGTTGAGGTATTGTGCCTCTGATCTTGGTGTTGAATGGAGCTTTAGGACATGTAGATAAGCCAGAAAAACAGAAGTGAACTAATCAGGATTCTGTCATTTTATGGATTTGGAGATATAGTAACACAGTTTTTCCAGGAAGTGCAACTTTTCGTTTAGTTCATTAGGCAATCCAAAGCAAGCATTTGCTGCTTAAAAATAAATACACAAAATAATTACAAGTGCAGAGGAAGGAGTACTCTTGTTGAAATCTTACAACAGAGGAGCAAGTCTTGAGACTTGTCACTAAATTAATGTATAAAAATGAAGAAGCTACTTGAAGAGTCTTCAAAGTGATGTGTGTACAGATGTTGGATCTCTTGAAGCCTAGCACTTGGAGGACCAACGCTTGGAGATCTTGTGGGCTGACCAGTAACATCTATGATATAACTTAGCCCATACTGGAATTCTGGTGTCTTCCCACCCTGCCCCCCTTTCCGGCCTCACTGCAGCTTTTTGGCTATTAGACAAATCATGACCTTCTTTCCTGTTTTGTCTTCAGCGTCTGTTTCCTGTTTTTTCCTTCCCTCCCCCACCCCTATTTTTTTTTTTACTCCTGGCTTTCTCTCCAGTGATGTCTACTTTGTTTCATTGCTAGCTTGCTTTTTCCAAGTTCTCTCTTCATAAAAGAGGGAGAGCAAGAAAGAGTTGAGAGCTATAGCATCAGTCCTTCCCTTTTAGTGAGTTTTTGTATCCACTTGTTAGTGACTTTATTAAATGTTAAGTTGCATGGTATTCATACTGTCTACTAAAACTCAAGTTTGTCACATGGATGTATTTCTCCCATCTTAACACAGAGCCAGATACACACATTTTCTAAGTGCTGGAAGTTTACACACAGTTTTGTTGGGGTTCTTATGTTTAGGCAGAATTCTGAGACGAGTGCACCTCAGACTTCATCCAGACCAGAGCTCCAGTTCTTAATCTCTGACATCTCACTTCAAGAACTAATCAAGTACTCTTGATTTCTGAAAGAACATGATGTCATTTTAAACAGGCCTTTTTTTGATATATGCTTTCTGTTGCTTCCACACAGGACTATGATCTTGCAAAAAACCCCAGTTGTTAACCAGTATACCATGGTCAAGGAAAATATTGAAATTAGTTCTGTCTGTACACTTCTACCAATTTTCACTTTCTCACTGCTCTATATTTCAGAGTACATAGGATTTTAAAAATCTAGATAGGATGAGGGAAATCAACGACTGTGAGCTCAAACATGATCTTGGATTTAACATTAAATGCATAAGAAGCATACCTATAGAGAACAGCAGGGCAAATATGCTTTCAAGCACTTCTTCAGTCAGCACGTAAACTGATGAGCCCGAAAGGAAGCGAGAAACCCCTAAGCCAGTGCAGACTGGGAGTGTCACTCTTTTCAGTGTAGGGTTCATAATATCATGCTATGTGTTAATAAAATTATAAGATGGTCAGTTATTGTCAACTTGGATTTGTGTTTGCTTAGGAGTGTTTCAAAGCTTTGAAGCTTTTCTGCATGTACAGAATGAGAACTGAAAGTACAGCCTGAGAAGGCAGAATAAAGCCTCTACTTGGCCTGAAAGCTTACTGTGACAACACGCTATCCCTGTTTGTCTGTGGTCATTAAAAGGCTTTTCTGCAATGGGTGAGGCTGCTTTGGTAAACTGCAGTTTGTGATGTATATTCTTATATTTTTATGGGAGTGTAATTAAATTTGTGGTTTGGCAGGTCAACATTCCTTTTTCCTTGTCTACAGGACAGTTCAAGATACTCCTCTCCACCTTGTTCTTGATGTTCACAAATGAATTATTCTTTTAAATCTTTCTTATCTGTTGTCATTCCCTAACTCTCCAAAGAAAACTTTGTTTAAATAGTTACTCCCTTGGGACTTCCATGCGTATCCTGTTATCTGTTTTATATTACAATCTTTCATGCTGGGAATGTCCTTCCAAAAAGCACAAAACAGCTAAAGCACTTAGATGACTAATAAACATGTTAAGTGCTGAAGTCCAGGTACAAACCCAGCATTATTAGCATTATCTATTGCCTTTTTTCTCTGTTAGACTTGTTTCTGACCTCTACATTCAGAAATGAACTAGGCTCCTTTCACTTTGTCTCTCCCAGAGATGTTGCAGTGGTTGCAGTGTTGTTAGTTGTAAAGCCACTGCTATGAAAAGTAGGAAACTTTTAGAAAGTTGCTCATGCTTTCACTCTTCTAATCAAATACTAGCATTCAAAAGAGCCCATGGGAGTGATGAAGTTTTGGCTGCCAGTTTTATTTGCTCAGCTAAGAGGCATCTCCACTGCTTTTTGTTGCTTGGGATTGGCAGAGTTAACTCCCACAGGAGCAGTAGATGCATACTTTTTAGAAGAGCACTATTATCTCTAGTGTCAGTAGTTCTTATATATTCAGTAAACCTAAGTATGTAGGAAATAGTTTGCAGTGTTGTGCTTTACATATATCATTTGAGGTGCATTATAATTATTTTGAGTAGGTGGGAAACACTGAGCAAATTGGTTCTGCTTTTTCAAGGGAATACTTCTGTTCCAGTAGCACATGAAAGACTCAGTTAGCTTGTGCTCGCTGCAAACATAAAAACTAAAATACCAAAACACGACCACTCAGGTGGCTAACCTCTGAGGTTTGGGGAATGGGGGAGAACAGTCAGGAAATATGGAATAGCTTTTATTCATTGCAGCATGAGCTGAGAACTATCCTGGTTTAAACGATTTTGTTTTTAATTTGGGGTAGTTGTTTTTGGTTTGGTTTGAGATTTTTTTTTTTGTAAAATATGTTATACAATAAATAACCTGGCTTTGCTTACTTGTGTGTGCATTAAGATCTCTGCAGGTCCTTCAACAGAGGATTCACGTACTGGTAACAACTTACCCAGCAAAGACACAGCTGCAACTTTCCTGCAGAGGTCCAAAAATACTTAACCATATAGCCTGAGACATTGCACTTATTTGGAATTTGGACTAAGCTTGTTTAAGATTAATTGCCAGGGATGTAATTTAATCGAGTATTTGCAACTGAATTTATTATTGGTGAAAGTGTGGCAGTATCAGTTTCTGTATTTCAACTTGAATACCAATTTAGGAAAACAGACATTAAAAAAAAATAGTGGCTGGAGAAGATTCTCCTGTCACCTTCATAAAAGGCTTTATAATTTTGTTGTCACTTTTTGCAGCTCCGTTTCCCTCAGTAATGGCAAACATCTTCCAGTATTGTTCAAGTGGCTTGCCTAAGAGAACTGTGCCCTCTGTGCTTTTATTTGTCAATGGCAAAAATGAAATGCTCTTTAAAGTGAAAATATAGAACTGATGTTGCTGCCAAAAAAGTCACTTTTGTGGTTATGTTTAGACCCTAGAGCTTTGTAAACATTTTTCTGTTGAACTCTAGTCTTGTACATGACAGAACAAACTGTCTTAATGCATTTGTCAGTTGGTTTTTGGCCATTGTTCCTAAGTTGGATGAGCTGAAATAAAAAGCTAGCAGGCATTTTGAATGTGATCTCAGTAGTGTCCACATCTGTATGACATTCAGCCTTGGTGTGCTTGTGAAAAAAATTTAATGGTTGTATCTGTTTATGGAAATTACTTTTAAATGTGCGTGTACTGGTCTGTCACTACTGAAAGCACAGACTAGTTGCTTCTCTTTTTTTTTTTCTTTTCCTGACATTGAATCTTGGTATTGCAGAGATTTCTCTTTTTGCGTGCTGTTGTACACTTCCTGAACATGTGAGAGGGTAATAATTCTCTATATGACTTCCACTGAAGAGGAAATGGATACTTGTCAAAACAATGATGTGTAGCTGGAATTCCACCATTCAGGAACTTTATTACACTGGGGCCTTCCAGTTTGCAGTACAAAAAATTCTCAGGTACTAGTACATTATTTTTCACCAAGTTGGCAAGTGCTTTGATTAACTATGTTATTATAAGTGCCTTGGAAGCATACTGCATGCAAGAGTGGATTTAATGTTGTCAGTATAAAAAGAACCTGTTTTTAATCTTGCCGATACATTATAGATAGAAAGAATGATAGTTAGAAATGGAACTTTTTATTGTGGCGTCTACAGATTAATCACCTCTGAGTCAGAACAAGGCAAATAATTTACAGAACCTAAATGGGGTTGTCATTGTCTGCCCCCACCCCCCACAGCTTCTTTATTAAGAACTGGAAAAAATTAAATGCTTGCCTGTGCTTCAGTGAAATTGTGTGACTGTCGTAGGAACAGCCATTTGGCAAGGTGGGATAGAATGGAAGGATAGGAATAGAGATTGGAGGGACAGCATTGCTCAGAACAAGCAAATACTCACTGCTGGTTTTAATCTCTAAAATTGTGGTTATTGTGAGGGTTTAATGTGAACAGCCAAAACCCACTGTAAACTTACAAAGTTGATTTTGAAAATAGGGCAGAGATTTTTCTCAAAAACTGTGTTGTTCTTAGTTTGTTGGACAGATAACAGGAAAACAGAGCTGTCTCTTGACCCATGTTCATTTTCTGTCTTCTGGAATGAATTTGGAACTAAATCCCGTTTTTCCACTTGAGCATGTCCTTCTCTAGCAGTGTCAGGGCCTGGGTGGGGTCACTTGTTCAATACAGCTTTTCAAAACGACTGTTGGATTCTCATCAGATTACAACATTTTTTTCAGTGCTGGGGAAGAGCACAAAGCTATCTTGATAAACAGATTGTATTTGTTCATATGTACTCTGGCAAAGACAAATTTATTGATTTAAATTAATTTGCTGTTTGAGACTTATTTTCTGCTTGGATATAGCAACATATTTGTAGATTGAAAATCTAGAAGGAACAGATTTCTGTTATCTCTGGAAATGGCAGAGATAGCACCAAGAGAGCCACAGGATGTATATTTGCTTAAATGTAATCTCAAATTCCAATGTGGGCATTGCAACTTGGCTGCTTGTAGCACTTGAAAAGTATGTTGTGATTTTCTTGAAAGCCTTGGGGTTGATCTTTAAATGTTCTACAGGTGCTGTTACAAAACTGATGCAGTTTTCAATGAATTTCATTTAGTATAGAAAGCAGCACTTTCCAATATTATTTTCTAGGTTTTATTACACATTTTTAGACTGCTGCATAGTGTCAGGAGATAAATTTTAACAAAATAGCTTTTAAAGAATTCTCACTGGTTTTCATGTCTTATAGTATTATCTTTTCTTTCTGGAGTGTTCCTTCAACTGACATCCATTAAAATGAAACCTTTAAAGTTTTATATGGATTGCAGTAACCAAGTTATTCACCAGGTAAAATGGAGATGGCCTGCAGCAGGTGTTTTATGAAAAGTTGAGGCACTTCGGTGATAAAAAATAGGTATGTGTTGTGCTGCTTTAACAGGAAAAAGGATTTTGAGAAATAGTTATGTTCCAGGATGTAATTTGAGTTTACAAAGAGCTGAGGTGACTTTCCCTAGAGTTGCTTTACAGAAATTTGTCAGCATAATAGTTTTATTGTGAAAATATTCTATCTAAACTGCAGATACTCACTTTGCAATTTTAGACAGAAGTAGTTTTTTCTGTCACATTTCATTTGCTGTCTAGAGCCTAGATTTTTTTTCTTTGTCTTCACAGCAATCTTCAGAATTACACTAGTGCTTGTCTTACATTGTTGTTTCAGAACTACCTTATAAATTCTCACCATCCTGTGTAGGAATTTGCCAGTGTTTTTGTGGTGAGTCCTCTGTATTCTGTGTATTGCAAGGAATGGTTACAACTAAAATAGCTTTCTCACAGTATGAAAACTGAGTTCTAGAAACCTCAATATTTAAATAAGGACAAGAATCTGTTTGGGTTGGAAGTATTGCATGTTTGCAAATTTTCAAGTGTATGATGGCATGGATATAAACGTGAAGGCTAATAAGATACCTGTTATTTTGAATAGTGACTTCATTATCTAGATAAAAGGATGCTTATGAGTATAGTTTCTATTAGCTCAGGGGCTGCTAGCCACTGTGACATGCCTGTAGTTCCCTGGAAACTAGATTTAATAGACATAGGATCCTTTGGGAGGACACTATTGTGTGCCATTTCTACTCTTGGAGACTAGCTTAGATTTTATGTGAATATGTATATGTATTTAGGCGTACACATGTAACTAATTTGTATTGTCATGGAGCCATGATTCCCTGTCTGGCTCTGAAGTTATATTTATTAAAATATGTTATGTTAATACTTCTATGAAAGCATTCCATTACTTGTCGTAATTTGGGAATTACACTTGAAATTGGAGTATTGTTGCTGTTTAAAGTTTGACCTCTGAAATGTGCTACTGACTTTCAGAACTATTATGGCACCATCTGCTGACCAATACACAGACTGGCAATGTCAGTTTGCTCACCTGGTTACCTACTTGAGAAAAAGCTCCCAGTTTAGGAGGAAGCTGAAGCAGACTCATGAGGAGAAAGGGCAATTCTTTTATAGGCTTAGATTTGGGAAAATTTTTTACTAGGAGATATTATTACAAAAGCAAAATTCTGAATCAATACAGATTTAGTTGTCTACTTACCTGAATTATTGGTTAAGGTTTCTCCATGAACTGGGAAGCTTTAAAAGAAGGAATTCGGGGCTTTTTTTTGGCTGTATGTAGCATAGGATTATTCTTGGAAGTTTGTTTTTCAATGCAATGAAGAGCCATGAAAGCAGGAGATCTGTCCAGGCTCCAGCTCTGGTGGTCTTGTCACAGCCTGGGAAACTGGTGGACTCTGACAGGCTTCTGCCCTGTGGCTACTGCAGACTCAAAAAAAGCCGAGTCTGCAGTCTGTCTCTTCAGCCTCTGCAGTTAACCTGGATTTTTGTGCACAATACTGATCAGGGAAGGAGCAAACTGGAACAGTCCTTGTCACGTTCAGTGTGTAAATACTTAGGTTTGAGTTCAATTGCTAGATATCATCTTTGATTAGTCATTTAAAAATAGGTGGTTGGATTTTGTATGTATAAAACATGTACTCATTTCCTGTGTTTTTTCTGTTGTAACTTTTTTATCATACTCAGTAGTTTGCTAAACTTGATCTTTGACTTTTATCTGATATATTTTGTTTTAGGAATGTGCTTAAAAATGAATATAATCCAAATTATTAGATTCAGCTTTCAAAGTATGTTTGTATGTATAAACACTTCTGTGTATTTATACATACAGAGGAGGATGCAAGTTCCTGTGGGAGAACTGGAGCTTTTTTGGGTTGATATTTGACCACAGAACAATATTTAATTGGGATCTGTATGATGTAAATGTTGAGGATTGATCTAAGCCAACTTTAGACATGTTTTTGCTTTCTTAAGGATCTCAAAATTGAAAACTTCATTCTTTAGTAGAATTCCTTCCTTGGTGTTCAGATCACTCCATGTCTTTTCAATTGTAGTAATCCATTTAAATAATGACTAAAAGGAGAAATTGGTTTCACTTTTTGCTTTGTCTGCTAACAGAATGTGTGCAGATTATATTGGCACCTTCAGCAAAACAATGCTACACAGGATCATGGTATACCATGAGTTTTCTTTATTACATACCAATGGTAAAATACAAGTTTTAAAATTTAGCAGAAATCTGAAATAAGGTTATTTAGTTACTACTTTCAGCTAAATTTGAAATATAAATCATTGTACTCTACAGAAAATAACTGATTTATGTTTTTGAAAAAATCTAGTTGTAGCACCAAGTTCCTCAGGTATTACCTACTGTTTAAACCAGATTATTTTACACTCTAAAATATGAATAACTGTTCCAGCTAGGGTTTTACTGCTTTACAGCTTTTATATCAACAAATCTTACACGTTGAAAGCAGCAAGCATGAATGATGTGTCCTAATCAACCATGAAATGCAGAGCAGGCTTCTGCTGAGCTTCAGATCAATAATATGACAAGATATAAACAACTATATTTATTTGGGAGCATTTTTGCTTTGTTTTAGGCAGTTAAAGTACACATGACCTTGTTTCAGGTTTTCATGTATATTTTTTCAGATGTTAGAAATTTTCTTGAGATCTTTTTGGTTTTTTTATGTGTAGCCAATGTGAGATAAATATTTGGAATATTTATGAAGGTAGCGATTTAAAGAATAAATTATTAATACTTTGATGAGACAGAAGATTACATGATTTGCAGAGACACACATTGGCTTTTAGTGCACTGAGCTGTAATTTATTTCTGTAGAAGTAGGTTGATTTTTTTTCCTTTTGCTTCTATGACCTGATGGTTTCTCTGTGAATCCTAGTAGACTGATGAAGATAAAACTATCAAAGTGATTTTTATTTCTTGAGTTTGCTATGAATTTCAGTGACAAACTGAAAAAAGAAGAAACAAGTTTAGGACTGCCTTTTTCTACTTTTATATATTCAGAAAATAAGTAAAATGAGATCCAGAAATGTATGGAAAAATGATTTGGATTTGTTCCTCTGTGCTGATAAATAAGAAATACTGTTACAGAAGCAGTGAATTAAAACATGCATCATCATAGAAAACTTCATTTCACTGCTGTTAGTTTTAATGTTGTCTGTGATGCTTGAGCTATACTTTTTTCTTTCCCTCTCTTTCTTTTATCCTTTTTTTTTAAACTCCATGTTATACTTGATATGTCTTCTGTTTCTAGTTTATCTGTGGTGGCAGGAATCTTCTTGGTCAGAAAACTACATTTCAAGAATTTATGCTAAAAACTGGAAGAAAGGTATCAAACCAGCTGACCAGTCTATACACTTGAGAGGAAAGAGTGTAAGGAAAGAATGTAGCATCCTTTTCTGCTTTCAGCTGTGATCTCCAGCCAGCACTAAGTTTCTTCTCAGTGCAATAAAAAGAGAGGGGAAGGGATGAATGGAGAGGAGCGAGAATATCTGTTGTCTTCAGTTGCTTCCTGGTCAGCACCCTTGCTTGGGGAAGTTGGTAGAGTTATAAATGGGGCAGATCATCTGCTTCCTGCAAAAGTGGGATCTGTTTTAACAAACCTCCTCTTCAGAAATTGTGAAGTGTTTTACAGTACTTTTTGCCATCCCACCCCCACCTTGATCCTTGCAGTTTAGGTGGTCATTCAGTCTGCATGAACCAAGTTTTCTGGAGGATTACAAAAAACACAGCTCTTATCACTTGTCGTTTAATGTGCATGGGTTTAATGTCAATTGCAAAATCTACCAAGATTTTTCTTTTCTCTGTTCAGACGTTGGTAATCCTTTATTTGAGCATCACCCTAAGGTTCCTTCTCTTTTGTCTACTCTTGCTGCAAGATTCTTATTCTCCTTTCTCAATTCAAAAAGCAGCACAGATTTAATGTTACCTTGCAGTACAAAAAGGTGAGGTAAGGAGACGCCTATCCTGCTGCAGTTGTTACAGAGCTTATGAAAGATTATAGGGGCAAAATTATGTAATGTGCTCATGCTATGTGGTAAGAATAAATGAGAGTTTACTTGGAGTCAGGAAAGCAAGAAAACATACAGTTGAAGTTGAGAACTCTAAATTTGCAATCTGATTTGATTTATTTCTTCTCAATATCACTTCTGAGACAAATGCTGTCTGCTGCTTGTTTCCATTTGCTTTCTGGCACACTGTTGGCTGTTAGGCCAGAGCTGTGTGAGATCATGTGAGGTCTTCCCTATCAGGGCAGGAAAAAGCCACTTCCAGAAAACCTGGTCTCTTGATTGCTTGACTACAGTGAAGGTAACATCAGAGGCTTTACAACCTGCAAGAATAGACTGATGGCAGAAGTCCAGTGTTTTGTCCCTCTCTACCTCTGTTTTTTCTGTGAAATACAAGACTGGAGGATGTGACAGAGCATTGAGATAGGGAGTGCAAGACCAAATTTTGTGTTTCTCAAGGGATAGCTAATTGTTGTACCAATATGCAACTCTGGGAAAAAGAAATGTATCAAGCGAATGTGATAGAGAAGGTAGGTGTTTTGGGAAGACTATAACTTACACTCTTGGTCAGTGCCCTTGTTGAGTTAACTCATCCACCTCTTCACAGTTAGTACAGAGTCTACTGGGAGTATAAAGAAATATACAGGCTCAGCAGAGAGGTGTGCTTCCTTTTGTAGGGTTCTCCTCTCTACTCCTCTTCTCTCCCTCTCCCCTCCCCACCCCGAAAAGCACTGAAGTTACAAGCTTATAGGAAATTGAGCTCATGAAAGAAATTCCTCCTGCTGTGGGCATCAAATAAAGGCATTAAGTGAACATGGACAGACCTCTTCAGATGGGGGCTGTAACAAGTTTCCCTTGCTTCTGCGGTAAAAAGCCAAGTTCTCCTTGTAACTGTAACTTTGATTATGAAAACCTGGACACGTGGAGATGCAAAACCTTCTTTGTTTCGCATTGTGCGAGTTTGTACCACCCACTGCTATTCTGTCTAAATTTAATCAGTTAAGATGTGTGACTTGGTATCCTCAGTTTCTTTTATTGTTAGAACAGTATCATAGAGATGTGTTTACAGGGTGACTTATTTTGCTTAGTTCTAAGGAATTTTCTGGAGATGTCTCCTTTTTGACTGTATAATTGAATTGTGATATTAATTTTGAGAGTGGTATATAATGATTTTTTATTAGTTTGTACATGTATTTCATGCATTTCTGCATATTTTGAAAAATAAAAACAAAAAGTGCAGGAAATATAGTGGCTTCCCTCTAACTTCTTTGAAGATTTGTATATCAAGTCTTATAAAATTGTTTTAGCTACTTTCTGAGAAAAAATTGGGTCTTTCTTAGAGATGTATGAGAAAAAACATCACCACCATCTCTGTTAATTATGAAACGTCCCTTATGAATTTATTAAGCAGTGTGGATTGATACTCTCTGATCAGCAGGAGTTTTGATTTTTCTCATGGAAAGTTGAGTTTGGTTTTCTAGATATTGTTCATTTTTCATTTTGATAATAAAGTTTTACATTATTATGCTAGTAAGATACCTACCATTCGGAAAGAACAAGAGCATTGCTGTCTAAGAGACAAAGGTGATAGCAAAATGGAATTTGATTAGTGGTAGCTTACTAAAACTAGCATACTAATATGTGGCTTTAAATAGCAAATTCTTTAATCTCAACAGTCAAATGAAACCTGCCTTTCAGAAGCCTGTTACCTGCGAGATAAACAGTACTTACATAATGTTTAATACTTTATCACAACAAGCTTTATTAGTAGTATTGAAACTTGAAGGATTTTACAAAAAGTGGTAAAAATGGCTACATAACTGTAATATTTAAGCTTGAAATGTATTCAGAAGTCTCTAGTGTAGCAGTAAAGGTACTAACTTTTAATTTAATTCCCCATTGGGCAATTCCTTTGGTTTTAGATAGTGAAATGTTAAGTGATGAACAAAAACCCCCACACACCATGTAGCTACTTTGGTCTCAAGATGCTTAATGTGAATTTGCCTGTAGGTAGTTCAAGGCTTCTATGTCTAGGCTTCTTAGTGAGGTAACTGTCAGGATGGTGTTTCCTTTGGCTCAGTATTGTTCATCTTTTTGGCCAGAATGGCTTCTCTCGTATGTTTAGACCTCTATTAGCTTCCTTTTTTTTCTTTTTTTCTTCATCTTAGGGAATGGCTTAGTTTAATTATTTCTGACTGCCTATGGATGTGCTTTGGAAACCTGGAGGCAAAGTCTTGCTGCTGCCTTGTGATCTAAACTAGTTCTCAATTGGCTTCAAGTGCAGTTTAAACTGCTATGCAAGTTAATTGCATCAAGCCTGAGCTAGATAACCTCTTGACTCTTTTTGGGCAGGGGTGGGGATGGGAGCTGTTGAGTTCAGCAAGAGTCCCAAGAGTCCTGAACCTAAGAGACTCTGGCCTCTAATGGCATGCAGTGATGATAATCAATTATAATGGAGAGGGTTCCCATGTTATAAAGATAGAAATGTGATTGTCACTAACCTGCTAAACTTTAGGCCAGAAAAACAGACCATCAATTTAAAATTGTTTTCAGAAGATTATAAGCAAATACCAGTGATGAATAATGAAATCTAACCATTATAAACTTTTGTTGGACCCTTGTGTGCTTATTTTTGATGGCTCACTTCAATAAATGGGAAAAAAGCAGTTATACTACACTTAAACAACTAAAATATTTGTCTATTCTAGTTAATATTTCTTTCAATCAATACCAATAATGTTAAGATTAAAGATTATTATTGTATATCCTGTTGTTACATTATTATGATTTGTCTTTAGTTTCACTGAAGGAAGGGTAAGCAGAAGTGATGAGAGTATAAGAGTTATCTATGATTTTATGTTGATTGGTATGAACTTCTTACTAAGAACCCAATTTTACCTTAATTAAAAATGTATGTTCCCCAGCATTGTTAGTAATTTTAACAGTATCACTAATTTAAAATTTCCAGATTTTTTATACTCAGTATCATTCTCACCAACCTTTTGTCCTATTCTTTGGTAATCTTGCTCTTTCACTTCCAATAATTTATTTCAAGTTGGTGTCACCAAATAGTAAGGGGGTTATACCTACCAGTTTTACTAGAGAAGGTGGATACTCTTCTGAAAATTCATTTTCTGGGTCTACCAAGGAGCTCAGTAGAAAGAGAACTGAAGTTACTTCTGGAATAATCTTGGCCAATAACATTAGGAGTAGCTTATAATAAAACAAATGCCTTTCAGTGAGCACACTTAAAATTTTATCAGAGAAGGAAACTCTAGATCTGCTCTCTGCAGAGCACTAAGTTTTAGCTTATTGGCTTTACCTGTCAACTGAAAATTTGAAAATAAGTATTTCTTTAACCCTAATAAGTTTAATGATCTACAAGAGTTTCTAAATTACTACAAATTACTGCAAATAATTAGTCAGTAGAAGTAGTAATGCTACATAACAAAACTATTTTTATTGTTGCTTCTTTTAGTGTCAGTTGTGATAATGACAACTGAAGTTGGTTCAGAGACCGAAGTAAAGAAAGATTCTGAGCAGCTGGGACCAGACAAAGCCAAGGACAAGCCTGAAGAAGCATCAGAGACTCCAGGAAATCAGAAGTCCAGTGAAACATCCTCTGGAGAAGCTCAAGATTCTTCTGTCCCA
Source organism: Dicrurus megarhynchus (assembly GCA_013399195.1). Taxonomy (NCBI): domain Eukaryota; kingdom Metazoa; phylum Chordata; class Aves; order Passeriformes; family Dicruridae; genus Dicrurus; species Dicrurus megarhynchus. The sequence goes on along the minus strand of VXAD01000394.1, from coordinate 2,569,404 downwards.
GCACCAACTAGCCAAAGTAGTCCAAGTAGACAGAAGAAGGAAAAATCTTCACCTGAAAGCAAGGGTATTTCTCGTTTCATTCCCCCTTGGCTTAAGAAACAAAAATCATACACCTTGGCAGAGGCCAAAGATGAGCCCAAGAAAAGGGCCACAGGGGAAGAGCAAGGAGTTGAAGAAAGTGAAAGCCAGACACAAGAGGGAGTGGCTCAGTCAAGAAAGAGCTTGGAAGAAGCAGCTGAAAACCGGCAGAATGCTAAAGCAGACGACAAAGAAAAACACTCCGTTAGTGCTGAAATACAGGTACGTGTGGGAAGGCTCAGAGATACTTTGGAGTAATTTTAATGAAACCTGATTCATGAATTATGTAACGTAATAGGATCATATTGGGGGAAAAATGACAGCTATTCCAGTTGCTAGGCTCCAGTCCTGCTTTTTGTGAAGTTGCATGTCAGTTCTTAACATTCAAACTTCATATTCTAGGGTGGTGAAGGCACATAGAGAATGTTTTATACAAGGAGGAGCTGAGACAGTTGGCACTGGTCAACCTGGGGAAGAGAAGGAGGAAGGGGAATCTTATCAGTGTCTATTAATACCTGAATGGAGGGAATGCAAAGAAGCCAGATCCTTCTCAGTGGTATGCAGTTAGATGACAAAAGGCAACGGACCCAAATTAAACCCATGAAATTATATTTCTAATCACAAGAAAACCTTTTTTACTCTGATGGTGATAGGACCTTTCCTTGGTGAGGAACGTAACTAGGTGGTCGGGGTGCAGATGACAGGCCTCCTAAGGTGGTAAAGGAGTGAGCCAGACATTGAAACAGGTTGACCAGAGGTAATATGGAGTCTTCCCCTGTGAAGATATCCAAAACCCAAAAAGGATATGGTCCTGGGCAAACTGCCCTGTGTGGCCCTAGGGGCATTGGACTAGATCGCCAGAGATCCCTTCCAACCGCAACCATTCTGTGATCCTGTATTACTTGGCTTTCATAAACACTGGGCTTTAGTTTAGTGTGATTCCTGGAGCTTCTTAATAGATTTGTTTCTCTTAGGAAGAAAGCCAATAGCACATATTAAAAAACACAAACCTCATTTCGAGGAAGGGGGAAAAAAGATACCTTCTGTGGTTCGAGAGCAAGAATATCTGGTCCCTAAAAGATGACCTTAATGGTTATGCTGGCTATTGTGCTTCCAACTTTAATGGAAGTTTAATGTCTTCTTTATTAGTAGCTTATAAAAGGAATGAACAGGTTAAAAATATCCTCCTTCCTGAGTTTGTTTAACTGTATTTTATATAGCCTCCCAAAGAAGATGGTAAAGAAACAGAAGTAGAGGAAGTTGCAGAGAAAAAGGAAGAAAAACAAGAAGAAAAAGAAAAAAGGGAGACAAAAGAAGTGCAGACAGCTGAAATTAAAACAGATAACATTCCTCAGAAGTCTCCAAAGAAAATCAAAACTGTGCAGTGTAAGGTGATGCTTCTGGATGGCATGGAATACAGCTGTGACGTAGAGGTAAGGCATCAAGTCTTTATATAGAGAGCTTTTTCTATAGGGAAAAGAAAACTTGCTTTCATTGTACTGAGTGTTTAACGCTATCGCTAGGAGTCAGTTAGCGTTTCAGTTTAAAACTCCATCTTTAAAACCGTATCAGTTTATTCTTAAAAATACCCTCTCAGGTACACTAGCTGGTTATTTGACAGCTCAAACTTGATTCCTTTTCTAAAACATTAAGGTTTTCCTGAAAGTAGTATGACATGTGCTAATAAAGTTTTCTTGAGTTCATTAATTTTTTTTAAAGCTATCTCAGCTGGAGATTAAAGTTTAAATTTTGTAAAGTTTAAAAGAAGTTTTCTTCAGAAAGAAAAATTCCATTACAGGTATAAAACAGGTATTTATATTTAAAGTTACATTCTAGTTCCACATTTTCACAACTGTGTGGATTGCTTGTTTTCAACTGTAAATCACTGGGTTAGATATTGTGTGTAATTTGTCTGTTAAATCTGACTTAAGACCGGTAACAGAAACAGGGATTTTGGGCTGAGTGGAAAATAGTTTCCTGGGCTTTATGGCTTTAATATCCTTTGAATATGTATGTGTGTCCAAGATCTAAGTCAAATAGTAATTTTTTAATATTTTACATTTTGATCCTGTATTTTACACTAGACCATCTGTTTGAAATGGGGGGAAAACAGTTGTTCTGAACCCCACTCATGAACGTAGATGTTACATTTTGCATAATGTAACCAACTGATTCATGGCGGTGCCCAGGCTGAATATCTGAGTTATGAAGACCAGTTAAAATCTTGTGCCTTTTCTAAAACTAGACATGTAGATGTATCTTTCATATTGATCTAAGGACAAAACAGTGGCAATGTTGTGGCATTTCCTAGATCCACCTGATTGATTGAAAATATTTCCATTTTTGTCTAACATACGTTGTTCAATTTTTGATGTGGTACACACATTACAAGTCATGTGGTAACGCAAGCTTCTGGTTGAAGCCTTTTGTCTGCTCTTGTGCTGTTTCATTTTTCCAGTGTCCATCAGTCAGTCCCTACCCTATTTGATTGTGGATTTCATTAGGCTTCTCGGTAATTTAGTTGCTTGTGTACATTTTTTTGCAATCTGTGGTATAGCACTGGATGGATACTATTCACCTGTCATTCCAGATCTTGCCTTTAGAGAAGGCTAAAAAAAGATGCTCGTTTTTAAGATTTTCCAAAGTTTCATCACAAATCTTATTTCGTGCATTAGTACAGCTGGCTTTTCAAACCTATTCTGTAATAAAACTCCTCCTATCAGCTAAGTTCTTATTTGTTGTTTATCAATATGAAATACTGCTCAGGAATGTTTTGCTGCAGTTTGATGGAAGTTTTAAAGTTTGTGTTTTGTAGTTGTTAGTAGTACAAGCTTTCTAGGGCCTCCATTTTAAAATTTCTATGCTTGATGTTAAAACCAAGCAATTTCGGTTTATGTTTCTTAAATTATGATATTTTAGTCCTACATGGATAGTTCCCTGACCATGTCAGATGTAAACCATTTCACCATAAATCAGGCTGACTGTAAAAAACAATAGCAAAGCCTTCATTACTGTTAGTTAAGTCTGCTTGTTACTATGCTGTGTTTCCAGAAGATAAACATTTATTGACATTAGCAGAACAAGAACATGAAAAATATACTACGGAATAATTGCTTTCCACAACACATTGTATAGGGCTGTGCGTACTTATGGTCTAAAGTTGCAGGAATTTAGTCACCAGGAGTACTTGAAAAGTATTTCTATTTATGTATTAGTATCAATATGTATAGAGAAAACAAAAATTTACTACATGGTAGTAACCCTGGAGTAGCTGTTGGTTTGGGATTTTTTTTCCCACATAAATCAGAATGTTTGGATTTGAATGTTATCTCTGTTTTAATTAAAGGCTACGTGAGTTTTATCTTCCTGGGCTCTTTCCCTGTCCTAAATGAGACTTAAATGATGTGGTGGCTTACCACAGATCTAAGAATATACCATTTTGTATTTATAACTAAAAAATTCTATTCTGCAGTATTTTAAGTCTGTCATGATTCAGTTAAGTCATTTGGCGAGAAATAAGTTTTCTCATTATTTGCAGTAAGAGTTTGGTGTAAGAACAATAGTAAAATTAATTTAAGAGGGGAAAAAAGTGACAAAGAAACAATTTGTTTTATATGTTCATTTGAATTATTGATAGAACATGAGCAGTGCTGACTGCAATTTTATAGAAGAATTCATGTTCTTAAATACATGTAGAGTTTTTATACTCTACTACCATATCAAAATTCTTAAAGTCTCAGAAAGCTGTATCAACTGATAACTGAAATTTCAGTTTGTGCTTTCTGCAAAGAATCCTAGCAGATTTCTGATACTCTTTTTTAGTCTTCCTTCAGTATTTAGTGTTAGGGTAAATGTTGGTTTATTTCTGCTTTTACAAAGTTGCTGAAATGATTCGAGAATTAAAAGGCAAAGAAACAAAATTTCTGCAGTCAAAGCCCAGTTTACCTTGGTTGACTTTCTAGTAAATCGGGTTTTAGTTTAGGGCAATTTTCATGATTTTAACATTCCTGATGCTTCTTCCAGTTTACTATGGACTGTAGACCAACTTCTTTATATTTGAAATATATATACTTGCTAATGGTGAAATAAAACTGAAAAATACCTTGTTTTCATTACTGTTATTTGACGTCTTTTGGGGGAATCCTGTCTTTTTCTAATTGCCATTCTAAACCTTCATGGTAATCAGTAATAAAATCTGAGCTAATACACTGTTGGGGACTTTTCTGTTTGAGTTGCAATCCTATTCCTTTTTTCTTGTAGGACTGCATCAATTTGCATTCACATAAATTAAAAGGAGTGTGAAAGAAAACAAAATATAACCCATAATTTAGTCTCTGTTAAATTTTGCTAATTGTTCATTCCTATTGTATGTGTCTTTATATAAGACAATAGCTGGGAACAGGCATAAAAGGAGAGGAAACCATGATGCAGTACCTTCAGTGTCAGCACCCAGATAAAGGCTGATCAGGATTCTTAGTACCTAAATACTGAGACTTTTTGTGGCCAATTGGTAGGTATAATATTATACAATTAATTAGTAACAGTGGTGTAATCATAGTATGAGGACTTAATACTTGAGTTCAGCTATTATATACCTTAGATTCACTAGAATCTAAATAGAAAATCTTGAATTAACGGTAATGCCTTGTTTCTTAAAAAAAAAGTTGATCCATTATTCTTAGTCCATAAGCTGTTTCAGTCAGAAAAACTTTACTCTTCTGGCTTGAGCATGTTCTGGTCAGTAAGTGGTTAATGACAAAAGCTTGAAGACACTATTTGGAAACTAATGGAAAAAGGGATGGTTACAGTTACGTTAGGGAACATTTGAGGGAGAGAGAGCAGTCCCATGGGACCTTATAGAATACACCCACTAGTACTGAGTGAGCCTGGCTGGTGTTGCTTCAAGGCCAAACTCGACCATATTGGAAATGTCCCAGCAGTCAGGGGAACTTCCTGGGATTTGCTGGGGAGGGAAAAAAGCAAATGTCATTCCTATTTTCAAGAAAATTTTTTTAATGCCAGCTTAGGTTCTTAAAATTCATTATTTTGTGTATGGCCCTTTTAGCAATATAGTTAATTTTCACCTTTTTTTGCTTGTGGGAGAAAGCAGTTCCATAAAATCTTACCTGTTCATCACGGTTGTCCAATTACCTGTTTTTCTCTAGTGTTTTGGTGGGGTTTTTTTGTAGGGTTTTCTTTTGAAGTAAGATAAATCCCTAAATAATTGAGAACTCTTAGGCTTGTTCTGCACTTGTACAATTACAAGCCTGCACTTTGAGACTTCATACTGTCTGGAAGGACAGATGAGTTCAGGTATAATATCCCTAGCATTTCCTATTAACAGCTTCTAAAATAGCAGCTCTTTTGTTATTGCTCATTGAATTCCATGATATATACTATTTGTTTAGTCTGACACCTCCTTCTTTATTTTCTTCTATCTTCCCTTATTTTAAAAAGCAGTCTTCGTATAGATTGAGGTGCTAGATGTGGAGTTCTGACAGGTTTTTTTATTTTATTTCTATTCTTCTGTCCATCTTGTTCGTAATTTTTCCTGGGAGAACAGAATATCCACTGACAGTAGTCTGTGTGCTTAGGAAGAAATGCCATTTCAGTAGACCAGAAACTGCTCTCTAAACTGCTGTCCACGTGATAGTTACATTTCTATCCTGCTTATATTCCCTTTTGCTTTGTGAGCTTAATTTAGTTTTAGACATACTTGTGGTTATGTTTCTTCAGCTCCAGTGATTTAAAACACTTCAACATACTCAAGTTTTTATAATATGATTTTGAATTTTGGATATGGAAAGAAGGAAACATTGTTTCATCAAATGTCTTGTACAAACCTCAGTTCTTTACACACACACAACCACTTTCCATTCCCCCCCAACACTGAAGCTGGTTTGGTTTCTTTTTTCCAAAGTAACATGTTTGGTACAAATTAAATACGATTAATTTCTCAAAGATGACTGAAATAGATTTTTTTCTAGCATAAAAAAATTGATATTTCAATTCAATAAAGTATTAGTGAGCTTTTAGACAATATGTAAAACAATTGTATTGGAAAAGAGGCTTCAGTTTTTGCTTAAGATTGGTGTTTAACGAGAGTTCATCCGGAATTAGTTTTTGAAAAATGTATCATCACTGAGACTTAGACTAGGCAGCAAAAGCCCTATAGAGGTTGTTCTGGACCAGGCTCTCCATGCTTCACTGAATATTTTTAGAAATTTAATATTTACCAACTGACAAGTGGATATCCTAACTTGCTGTAAATTGAATTCAGCTGTATTCTGAAACATTTGAATTCTGTAGTATGAAGCTGAGATAAGCAGTGGAATGAATTTAAGTCAATTGGTGAAGTCCTGTAATTGTAATGTGGCTGAAGTGAATGTGTGTGTGTTGACATAGTTGTTTTCTGGCCTGGCTACCATGGATTGGTTTTTGTAATAATAATCTTTATATTCCCGAGGCTCTTCTTGTCTTGGTAAAGCAAGAGCTCCTGTAAGCAAGAGGTTAATGCTAGATTATTGTCAACTGAAAAGGACAGGGGTAGAAGCAGGTTTTGCATAAGGAAATCACATATCATGTCCCTTTTTTTTTTACCCTGGAATCTTCAGATGGGAGTTGAATTTTTGGAGCAAATATATGTAAGAAACTGGATATATATGTACCGTTTAAGAAAAAAAAAGATAAACCAGCACAAATTGCAATCCAATTATAAACTTAATTATAGGACTAAAAAATTTTCATGGATGTATATTTTGTTCTAAACTGAACTAGTTCAGTTTATTTTGGATGGATTAGGTACACGTGCAATTTAAAGTCTAGTTAATATGAAATTGATGTAACTTCTGCCTAATGAGGCATTTTCTTGGAATATATATTGAGTTAAAACACCTTTTGGAAAAAAAAGTTTATGTGATATGCAGGTTGCATGGAGGGATAACATCAGAGTGAACAAAAACTGGTTTCTGTGACAAAATGTTCTGAAAGTGAATTCCTGTGGTGAGTGGTACAGAATAGAAGTGGGTGGGAGATGCTCACTTGGGAAGAACATAGCTTTAAGATGTTGACATAGTATATATGAAATTGCAGGGAAAAAAGAACAGTTCACTCCTGGTGAATTAGCATGTTTTTAAATGGGACATTAAAACACCTTTGCAAATGACTGTAATTTGATGCTGTTCTTTTGTAGTTCAGAATTTGTCATCACATGTTGCTGTAGGAGTACATTTGAACCCTTCTTGTTTCTTTGCCACTGGGGTTTTGTGTATTGATAATTACTTTAGGTTCTTTTTTGCAGCCACCTAGTGTTGTTTGACACTGGAGTTATTTCTTCTGGCTTGTTTTTGCCTGTCTTTCCTATTGCCCCAGGCATGCCTGACATGGTTGATCTTTAGATTTCAGCATAAAGCAAATCTCAGATATTTGTCTTTTTTGAGGTTACTTTGTAAATTAATATATCACCTCTGAGAGTCATCTCTTCTTTTCCCTGAGAACTCTTTATTTTGCCTTAGTAGATCTTCAGACTAGCGTCAACTTGCCAGTTTGAACTTTAAGTCAATAATTTTTTATCTGTAGAAGTGTTTGAACAGATATTTCAGCCTCTTTTGTGATTATTTTCTTTTTGCTTCTCAGCTGTCTTTGTACTTTCATTACTTTTGTAGATGCAAATTTGAAGGACCTGGTTTATAGTCTTTCTGGAGCATAGCTTCTCCAAAAATCCTTGTCTGGATGCCAGTGTAGATACAACACCTAAGGTACTCCACTGTTGCCTAGAGAAGTCCATGACATGACAGCATAATAAAGCTAAACCTAGTGCTGGGTGAAACCTGTTCCTCAGTTCTTTGTAGTTGGAAATTCGCACTGTACTATTTTGTGGTTTTTGATCTTCCCAGAAATGAACTGCACTCAATTCACCAATGCAGAAATTCTGATTATAATCTTGCATGGTTGATAAAATGTGGTCTGTTGTAAATAATTACTCTGCATCTTGGCTACTTGCTCTGGGGAGTTAAAATCTTTGAGTGGGAGTGTTATGAACGTTTATACCAGCCACTCTTCAAACTTGCTTTATATTGTTATTTTGGAACCTGTAAAGTTTCATAAGGCAGCAAAATATCCTCCATTAAAGTTATATTAAATTCCTTTAACTTTTAGTCTTTTAGTCCCTTAAGTCCATAGGTTCCTTAATAATAAAATAGATTGATTTTCTGTGCCCTGTTGCTCTAAAGGAATAGTCTGAAAAAAATCACAAAACAATATTGCATGCAGGTATTATACTAAACAACATGAGTTACATGTACACAGTATGTGCGTTCATAGAGCATGAGCAATTAATTTAATTATTTTCAGCTTAAAACTAATGTAACTCTCAAAAATAACACCTACTTAGCCTCAGACTCTTCAGAGTAATATGTGAACACTTGGAGAGATGGGAAGAGGAGGAAGCTATTGTTGAATAGTTCCGGAGGAGCATGGCTTAAAACAACTATCAGAAGCTGTGAACTGTTAAAAAACTTTGTTACCTTTCATTACTTTAAAGAGAGTTAAAGGAATAACAGCCTGTAAGTTTATCACAGAGAGTTGTCAAGGTGTATTGAGGATGAAAGCCAATGAGTGGTATTTGCCAAAAACAGTGACTGAACCTTTGTGCTTGCTTGAAATGACAGAACCATATGAAAGTATAAAATAACTTTGATTCATGATTCAATAGTGTAATATTTGAGGTGTAATGGCAGTTGAGTTTTAATAGCTTGAATGAGCAGACTGTTGGAATGTTTAAGACTTAATTTTTAGGAGCAATTTAAATTTTTTTAACACAGTGCAAATGATGGAATTTTGACCTACTCCTTTCCTGGTGATTGACATCTGTGGGTGGTATAAGTTACTAATATATTACCGTAACATGGAAATATACTTGTTTTTTTCCCTCTCAATCTGTGGTTTATAGATAGTTGTGTAGAAATTCTGTCATTAAATTTGGGATCTGCAGTAAAGACTTGTTCAGATTTTCTGTTTTAAATATAAACTGTGTTCTAGTAGAGAATAACACAGTTCAAACAAACAAAAAGTGCTAAGTGCATAATGATTACTAGTTAGAAGCAAATGAAGATCCTGTTGGGTTTGTTTACTGCATTCAGTCAGTGGTCTAATTAAATATTTATGACAAAAGGCATTTAAAGGATGCCAGCACTGACCGTATTTTATGCACGTATGAACAAGTGAAATATATTGGAGTTGACACAGACTCTATGGTTACTTACAGTTTGCTAATACAAAGTAAAAATATGTTTGCTCAATGTACAATTAAGATCAGTCTTTAACCCTGAATTAAGAAAACTCTGAATGAAGCTGATATGGAACAGATGTTTAATTGTAGCTGAGTTTTGATTTGCAAATCTTTTTTTTCTGACTGCTTAGATGTGTAGTCTAGGTTTATTCAAACACTAAGTGGTCTGTTTAAAGTATGACATCTTTTATTTAGAAAAAGGAGAATAGGGATGATGTTAAATTTGGCACATTCTTGAAATATTTGTCTAGATTCAACAGACACCACTGAAAGTAATGTTTATGTTTGAAGTCATCTCAGTCCCTGGGGATTTTTTGCCTTCCTCTGCAGCATTGAGCATGGCCCCTTGCCAAGGGCTGCTTTGGGCCATTCTGCCTAGATTCTTTCCTGCTGCTTTTGCACCTTCAAGGCACCACTCATGCCCTTGCTCTCTGTCTTTCTCTGCCATTCCAAGTTTGTAGCAGGAGTGAGCTCCTGAATTCTCTCGGTTTGGTTTTCCCTACAGGTTCTTGTTTGTACAAGGCAGTCTGGTTTGCTGCAGCATCAGGAGCTGGCACTTTTCAGTTCTCCCTGCATGCAATAGAAGTGCAGGCCAGGCATGAGAGCACTTTTCATGCGTCACTGGCCAAGAAGCACAACACAGCAATTTTTTGCGGCCAGAAAATATGCTTGTCAGTGATACATATCATACTTTTGAAAACAACCCAGGCTGTCGCACATCTCCTCCTCGTTTGCATGTGACCAGTACCAGTCCTTATTCTTCGAGTCTCAGGAAACAGGGACTGCCTGGTTCATATTCTGGCTTCTCCTTTCTGTGGCCTTGCCTNCAGGTCCCCTGCACCCCCGCTCTTTCACAATAAACCTCATGCTCTAAGACCTGACTTCAGAGATCTCTTGTCTCCGTCCCAGCCATCCTGGACAGAAACACCACAGACAAAAGCTGGGAAAAATCTTACACTTGCCTTTGCCAGACTGCAAGGGATATTTTGATTTTTTAAACAAAACTGAAGAATGCATTGCCCTGGTCCTGGCTACAGAATTGCATTGTGTTAATGCCTGTGAGCATTGGCTCTTAAACTGATTCAGAAAAATAAAATGAAATCAAATCCTTTTGCCACCTGTAAATATGTGTCTTTGAAAATGTTTTTGGAGCTGAAAAAACCCTGGCATTTCAGGCAACTACCAGTTAATCAACTCCTGGGTATTGCTCCTGTGCTTGCCTTTAGACATTTGTCTAAAGGAGATGGAGAGGAACCCTTGGAGATGGACCCTCGCTCTGATGGAGTACTGTTGTTCTCAAATGTAATAAAATGTTTTATTACATTTCTCCAAGGGGAATGAGTCAAGTATTTCTAAAAATGAGTACAAGAAGAAAAAAAAAAAATCTCTGGGGAAATAATAGGTATTGCACACATCAAAATGTTTGCAGTCATTCAGTTTGGGAGCATGTCCTGCATCCGTCTAAGGGTTTGATCTCTGAGAAGATATGTGGAGTTCTGCCGTTCTGTGGAAACCTCGATAAACTTAATGAACACAGAAAACTTTTAAAAGCTGTATTTGTTTTTGTTGGCTTTTTTTTTTCTTTCAAATTTCTTCAAGTGGTTAAATTAGTTTGAGATAATCCACAGCTCTCACACCCATCGTCTGAGGTACATGCCTCCTTCCCACACAGAGACAGCCAGTGCCTAGGCTGGGACATGATTACCCATTCAATCCTTTCTGCTAGTGCAGGACTGGGAAGAAGTGTTGAGATTTTCCTCTGCATGTACTGCTAGAGAAAGGAGAAGGCAGGAATAAGAACAGGATAGACTATTTCAGGTGGAAGGGACCTTCAATGGCCATCGAGTTCAACTGCCTGATGACCAGCCCTTTAAGAGTAAGGAACCACCCATGGCACAAGGGCTGACCAAAAGGTCACATCCAAATGACTTTTAAATAAGCTTGGGGCATCAACCACCTCTCTAGGAAGCCTATTACACTGGTTGATCACCCTTGAGGTAAAGAAATGCTTCCTAATGTCATATCTAAACCTCCCCTGGTGCAGCTTTGAACTGTTCCCACATGTCCTATCACTGATCCCAGGGAGAAAAGCTCAGCACCTCCCTCTCCATCTTCCTCTGGAAGCTGTAGGGAGCAATGAGGCCGCCCCTCACCCTCCTTTTCTCTAACCTAGACAAGCCCAATGTCCTAAACCAGTCCTTATAGGATCTTCCTTCCAGCCCTTTCCCCAGCTTTGTTGTTGCCCTCTGGACATAATCAAGACCTTCACATCCTTCTTAATTTGTGGGCCCCAGAACTGCTCACAGTACTCAAGGTGTGACCATACCAAAGCTGAGTGCAGCAGGATAATCACCTCTTTTGTCTGGCTGGTTGAACACAGTGTGTGATGCATCCCAGGATGGGGTTTGCCCTCCTGGCTGCCCAGGCTCTCCCTGCTGCCTCACACTGAGCTGCTGCTGACGAGCACCCCCAGATCCATTTCTGCAGGGCTGGTCTCCAACCACTCCTTTCCCAGTTTATACTTGTGCCCAGCTTTACTCTGTCCCAGATACAGAATCTGGTATTTGCTAAACTCCGTGCCACTGATTGCCCAATGCTCTGATCTGTCCAATTGCTCTGTAAGTTCTCTTGTCTCTTAAGAGAGTGAGTACCACCTCCCACTTGAGTATCATCAGCAAACTTGCTAATGGTGCATTCAACTCCTGCATCCCTATCATAGATAAATATATTGAATAGAACTGGTGGCTGTGAGTGTTTATATTGCATCAGTAGTTGGCAACTCTTCTATAGCCAAACAGATCCATGATATCCCAATTCCCAGTTGCACAGAAATTTCCATTGTGTATGTCAGCTGCAACTACTCTGCTCTGGTTTGCTTTTTTTTTGAGAAGGAGGTAAAGGACAGAAAAATGCTACTCTAGTTTAATGGAGTGATTGCATTATGAGGTGGCACCTGCAGTGTTTAAATACAGGCATGAAATTGGTACTAAAATAACCTTGGTTACATGTGTTCTTTTTATGTTCTCACTTAAAAGAAAGCATAACTTGGCAGCAATACAGAATACTGCTGATCTGAGTACTCTTGTGTTTTAAACTGCTGGTTCTGTGAGCATGTCCTCACTTCTCAGCCTCTTTGTATAGCTAGGTTGAATGTGCTCCCCTTCTTGTGGAACTTACACTTTTACTGACATTTCTGAATTAGAATTTGGAACATGAAAATTTCCTTGTTTTTAGTGCTAGTATTTGTGCTATAAACACGTAGGTGTGTATATACCTATGCATAAATGTATATGTATGCATACATATATAAGGATTGTGATTATAATTTACACATTGGTTGTGACTATCTCTTGACATCTCAGACAACTGGTAGAAAATGAAATGGAATCCATTTTAAAAAGTAACGAACTGTGCCAACTATGATGCTGCCTTCTTAAGGGTCCCCTGCTCTATTAAAATATTTCCAACGTCTGAACTGACTGGATCACAACAGTTATCTTCAGTTCATGCTTAGAGACACTCTGCTAAGAACATGAGTTTTTCCAGAAAAGTTATGTTATCATATAATTTCAACTGTGTAGTAATGCCTGTCCCCAAATGGTTTAAAAAGAAATTGCATTTTAAAAGTTTGGTTTTGCAAATTAAATGCTCTTTTAGATTTTTAAAACAATATCTATATCTGTAAAATAACTAGGAGTCTTTCAGTTTTACAAGTAGGATCTTATAATGAAAACCATTGCTGGTACTGAGAGGCTTCATATGCTTTTGTATCCGTAACAGAGCTCTATAAATACTAGTTGCTGATAGTGTAATGTCTTTTCATTTTGCTGCTGTCTGGAATGTAGACTAACAAATTTGGGCTTTATGACATGGTGGAAGAACTATGAACTGACAAAAAGATGTTTAAAGATACAGTGGACACTGCTAGTGTATCCAAATTCTTTGTTGATTATGACTTCCTAATAAGAAACCATGCAATATTTTATGGTTATACTCGCAATATATTTCCTGATTTGCCTGCTTTTTGTTTCTGTATGTCAAAAACTTGATATTAACTGTGTGTTTTCGTATATGAACTTTATAAAAAAGCTGCTGATTCCAAATGTGGGCTTGATATGATAGCATATATTATTTTTTACACTAATCTATAGATTTCCTTTACTGAAATATGTATAACTGAAACTTGTATTTGCAAGGTGTGATCGCTGACCTGCACGTTGACTTTGGAAAAAAAGTGATATCTATTACATGCATCTAAGCAGGCTAAGATTCTTTGAACTCTCTCTTGCTTATATTTTTCCTACTTTCAATTTACCGCTTTTCAATATTGGTGATTTTTCTTATTAAGCTGAAGATGAATCTGTCAAGAAAATTAAGTGGTTACTTCAGATGCTCAGGGGATGTATTCATCTGTCTTTCTTGAAGAGTTAGATTTTTTGAATGTACCAAACAGAATTAAAATTCCCCGCTCCTCATTTCAGAAGTCACTCTGACTTCTACATTCCATTGCCTTGCTACTTGTGCTACTAAATGTCATCATTTTATAATTTTGCTTCTGTGAAAGCTTGCTGATCTTCATGAGTAGAATGTCTGCTGGACAATGCGATTTTAGATAAAGCTCTGGATTCTTGGGGAATAAACCAACAATACAATGCCTTCACTCTGCTCAGTGCATACCTTCTTTTCTCTCCTCTCCCTCCGCTCTTGGCCTTTTCCACCCCGTGCTGCAGGGCCAAGCTGCAGGAGTGCCGGGACATGGAGTGCTCTGCCACTGTCTGTGGGGACAATGGCCACAGTGTCACCAGGGCCTACACAGGGGCAGCCGATGGCGTTTCTGTGGAATGGCAGTGGTGTGTGGCAGCTACTGAAATCTGTAGGAAGCAAATGCAAAAATTCCTATAAGCTGACAGGCCTCTGAAAAGGCCATGTTGTGGCCTCAGTGATAAATGCCACAAATAGCAGAGCTGTCATGAAGGAGTTGGTTCAAACCGGAGACTGCATGCCAGTCATGGTCAGATTTGAACTGTGGAAAGAACTTCTCATCTCCCCACCCCTGAGTATGTGTTGTGAGCTGTCTGCTCTAAATCTTTGTCTCCTGTCAGCTGCCATCTCCAGTACAACAAATCTTTTCGTTAAAACCTGGCGCACAGAAATAGAGCCTGAACCTGCTTTTCATTACCGGCACTACAGACATATGGAATGTTTACATTCCCAGTTTCAGGTACAAGCATCACAGAATGACAGAATGGTTTGGGTTAGGAGGTGCCTTAAAGATCTTCTAGTTCTAAACTCCCTGCTTAGGCTGGGACACCTTCCACCAGACCAGGTTGCTCAGAGCCACATCCAACCTGGCCTTGGAAACTTCCAGGGATGCCCAGGGATGGGGCATCCACAACTTTGCTGGGCAACCTGTTCCAGTGCCTCACCATCCTCACAGTAAAGGATTTCCTTCTAATACCTAATCTGCACCTACTCTCTATAAGTTTAAAGCCGTTACCCCTTGTCCTGTTGCTACATGCCCTTTCCTTCCGTTCTCTCTTAAAGCCCCCTTTAGGTACTGTAAGGCTGCTAGAAATGTTACAAGAAGAGCAGATAAAATTTCAGGACTGACTGCCATTTGCTTAAGCTCTAGTAATACTGAGCTCACCAAGTGAGCTTAAAAGTGGCCATTTTAAACCCTTTTTAAGAGGGCATTAAAATTTTGATCAGTTCTCAATTACTATTATAAAGTAGTAGACTATGGTACTGAAACTAGCCTCAAATAAAACCTTCAGGTTTTTTTCCTTTGTTACTGACTTCCACAAATAATATTTTTCCGAAGAATAAATATCTTGAAGATTTCTTATTTTTGAGCATCTAATGAATTTGTTGGGTACTGGGAGATTTCAGAAATACACGGACAGAAAGCAGCCATCTTATTTTCTGCCCCTCAGAACAAACCACTGCAGTATAGACAACTAGACATGTTGCATATGTTCAGCTTGTGCTTGCGTGCTGCTTCTGCTGGGTCTGAGCATTGACTCCTAGTGGTCTGCTTGTTCTTTTTGTCTTTGGAAGATAACACACTTTATTTTTCAGTGTATTTATATCCTGTGATTCATAAGTCACTGAGACATATATCAAAAAGATAAAAATTCTAAAGTTAATAGATACGAACACTGTAGAAAAGATATTATTTTTTAGAAGATAATGTAGAAAAACTTGGCTCAAATAAAGAAGTCTTCCATTATTTTAAAAATAAAGATCCAGAAAGCTAAGACTATTTAGTAGCACTTAATAGTACAAAATATTTAGATCTTTTAGATACTGAATTTTCCATGTGTATTTATGTTGTTTTTTTGGGGGTTTTTTTGATGTCTTGAAAAAAAAACCTGAAATTTCTGTACTTTTTGTCAAGGATATGTATAGCTTTGAAATACGGTGAACAGTCTTTGAAAGAAAGCTTATAGTTTTATAATCTGTTTTATTGATATTTTAAAGTTCCCTGAATAATATAATTGAATAACAGTACCTGTAATTAAGGACATTACTTATTTACTGGTATTAATTTTCTCTTTTTTCTTATTTTTCATTATTATTTTTCTTCTTTTCCTATCCTCCCACTCCTCAGAAAAGAGCAAAAGGACAAGTGCTGTTTGATAAAGTATGTGAACATCTCAATTTACTGGAAAAGGACTATTTTGGGCTGTTGTTTTATGAGAATTCAGAACAGAAGGTAAGCTTGTTATGAGATTTTTGTTTGTTTTTCATCATTGCCACTCACTTCAATAGTTTAGTGAGGTATATTCTATTAAATGTTCACCATTACAAACACTTGAGTAAATTTTGCTGCCTTTTCTCGTAAATGTGTAAGAATGCTTTGTTCATGAACATGAAGGGAATCTAACCCATAAGTCTGTAACTACTAGGCCTTTGAGTTCCTCTTTTACTAATTTTAAGCTTAAAGAAACTTTTTGACATTTGTAAAGAGCTGGTCCATCACTGGTATTGGATGTTGATTTTACAAATGAATGGAGTTTGAGATTACTACATTTGAAAGGATTTCTTAAATACCATTTGGTATTTAAGAAATAAATATTCAGACTTCTTTTGCACTTGGCTTCTATGTTGGATGGTTGAGCACATCTACATTGCTCAGGTGAGAAAAATCTTAAATCAGTCAGTGGCAAGTGCTCCATTAATTACCAAAACCCAATTTATCTTTCTAGCATCTTAACATTTAAAGTTATGGGCTGGGCTGCCTGTTGCTTTCTCCATGAACTAAAGATATGCCTGTGATCATTTTTTTCTTCATAAAAGAACTCCCAGATGAATAATTACAAATTGAAGCAGGAAAAGTTGTATTTCTTTTTAATCTGTATTTGTAGTAGAAGCATCGTTACATCATACTGCATCAAGAAGTTTTTGCTTTTTTTCTGTCATCTTCCTCTTAACACTATTTTTTTTTTTAATTAAGTGTAGTTTCATGGTCTGAATAAGTCGGAATTTCTGACAACTTCCATTCAGATAAAGCTGTTTTCTAGAGTTATTTGCTTTGCTGCAAACCTTTTTGTGCAGTATTGAGTAAAATAGTCGATTCCTCTATATTAAAAATCCCCATATACAAAATGAGCTTGTTACATTGTTACTTAGATATTTAATTTTTGTTCTTGATTTGTAAACCATTTCTAGACATAAGAATTTCTTTGGTGTAATGATGAACTTCTCTGTTGATCTTCTAACTAACATCATAATCTTAATATTATCTGTTATTTTCACTTGGCTTTAGTTGTGCTTCTCACTATTGAAAAACTGTACTGTACGTACACACCAAAATAACGTAAAACAGCAGTCTGATCTCTGGCAAGAGAGAAAAGGTCTAATATTAGACCTGGGCTCCTTGACCTATACCAGAAAATAACCCACCTGAGTAGATACGAGGAGGTAAAATAGGGACCCTCGGGTTTTTGAAAGTTCAGCAGAAAAGTCTGGATTGGAGTAGGGTTATGGGGTTTTTTTCCCCCCCCCTCCTTTTTTTTTTATGTATCTCTGGTTGTACTAAGACTTTCTTGGTATTCTTCAGTCATTTGAATGGAGAAACAGAGTTCCACTCTTTGAAAAGACCCCATCTGTTTTTTCATGTCTTTTTCCTTGGAGATACTAAAAACTTGACTGGATATGAACCTGGGCAACCTGATCTAATTCAGAATTGGCTCTTGAATCACACTTGGACCAGTTATGTCCAGAGGTCTCTTTCTGTGTGAATAAGTCCTTGAATTCCTTATCCATTGACAGTGAAGGTGGTACTGTAGCAACACTCATAAGTATTTACATAAATTAAGAGGTATTTACATATATTAAGCAAGACATATCTGATAATGTGGTCCTTATTTAAAAATAGAATAGATCACTTCTCACCTGAATTATGGACAGCAGCAGGCTTTTATTTAAAAACCTCTGGAGAAATCTGGTCCCATTTGTTATGAAGACTAAACAACCCCAGTTGTTGGATTTTGTCTTCTTCATACAAATATATTCCTAGTGTTATTTGGAGAAACTTAAAAATCCTCTTTCCTAGCAAATTTACGTTTCACACCTCCTACGTTCTCTGAACTTTTGCTGGGTTTAGGGTCCTCTTTTTTGTTCACCTCTGTAGTTTGAGTTACTTTTTAACTTCAGTACCAGTTCTTTCTGATTCATTTTTTCCCCCTGTGTTATAACTGTTGCCTTTTTAGATTGAAATGCCACAAATCCCTGACCTCCAGTCCAGTCAGTACTAAATGCTGAATGATGTGTTTTTCCCATTCTTGTGCACTCATCACAGCCACCCATTTATGAGCCAGCTGTTGAACCCGACGGCAGCTGTGGCATGTGGCAACTGAATGCCAGGCACTCTTGAATTAGAGCTGCTCCCCGATGCACCATCGGGGTACCATTGGAGGAGGAGTCCCATTAACTCTTCTCCATGGGTGTTCTGTGCAGCTGGGAGAGAGGTTATGTCTTCCAATCAGACTTATTTTTGTTAGCTTTAATACACATTTTCAAACGATTTAGGCCAAATTAATAATTAATGATTTCTTTCATTTTTTGCAAATGTTAAATTTATTAGCCTGAAGTTTAGTTAGGGATTTCATTGCATTGCACCCTCAAAAGTTCATGAATGCTCCATTCACACTGTAATTGGTCTGCAGAAGTGTTAGAAAGCTTCTGCTCTTATGTTTTGGGTGGCAGCTGGAAATGCTGCTTTTCTGGATTTGTACAAAATACTTTTGTGCTGGCAGAGAACTTTTTGTTCTTTGACAATACACAACTTTGTCTCATCTATAACCTTATCATTCACAAATTAAACAAATAGATTTCTGCCTACTGGAGCACAGTAGTGTGTATACACTTTGTCTTTTGTTTTGAAAGACAGACCTGTCTATTCTGCATTAAGAGCTCTAATTTAGGGTAGATTCTTTTGTGGTGTTTGTTTTTATCCATAACAAAAGGCACAGATGCAAAAAAAACCCCACCCCCATAATTATGCCTATAAATGGAATATAAGCATCTGATTTTATTTGATAGGGCAGTAATGAAAGTTGGTGGCAACTGCTTCCAATAAGCTCATTTCAGAAAAATCAGAAAATGAACTGTATAACTTGTGTAAAGAAAGGATTATTCTTCCCATCTTGCAGCATATTCTGTATTATATGATATTTTCTCCTGCTTTGTAGTGATAGAAAATAAAGCACTGAAAGTAACATGTACTTAGGAATCCTATTTTTCTGTTAGAGTTATTCCACGCTATATTCTTTATTTACTTTATGCTATATTTAAAATGTAAGGGTTTAAGATACTTCTAGTTATTGTAGTTGTAAGAATATGGCTTTGTGTAATTTCAGAATGGAATTCTTGCCAAAACAGAAAACCTAGGATGATAACTATAGCTGAAGTGAGTCTCAGTTAAAATTATTTGAAGACTTATGTTGTCTTCCAAGACCTTTCCATGTCAAGGTTCTTCTAACAGAAAGCAATTCTTCTGACTTAAGCATTATAAATGGTATCCAGGATTTTGGAGAAGTGCTTTATAACTCTTCCTTTGTAAAACTGTTATCGACTTTGCCTTCTCTGGAAAAAATTATCATAGCTATGGAAAGTAGAGGTCACAGATGTCTTAAAACAAGAAATGTGAAATTACTGTCTTTTAAAAAAAATTTAATTGTAATAATTGATATAAAGGGAGTTTTGCTTTTAATCTCTAAATAGTATTCATCTTATATATACCTGGTGCCTTTGTGATGAAATCTACTTGGACCAAGCTCATTTACAACAGGGAACTTGGTATTTCGGGCCGTATTCATAGGAGACACATTCTCCATCAGCAGAGGTGATCTGTGTTAAAGATTTGTACTACTGAAGAAACATAGTTCCACATTCTCCTAATCCATACAGACCTGTGAAACTAGACTAGCATTTTTGTCTTGAAAGAAGTTGGACTTCGGGTGCAAAAGCCCTTAGTACAGACTGAGGGATAAGGGAAACAATGTTGCATCTGGAATTTGTTTGGTACCACAGACTGAAAAAAGTGGGTCACATTATACCCAGTATGCACTGCTTTGCTGTGCTAGGTTAGGTGGGAAACACTGGTAGAAATATGTACTTGGCAACATTTGTGCTGGCACTGAGGTGTTCCCTCAGACTTTAAAACTGCAGATACCTGCAGTGGTCTGTGAAAAAGTAGATATTATCCTTGGCCTCACAAGGCAGTTTCTAATTCTTCCCTACATTGCACATCTGTCTTTGAAATGTTGCAAGACCGGCTGGCTGTATGCATGTGTATTTCTCCATAAATGTGCTTCTGTGTGTCTGGCCATGGGAAGTAAAGGTTCAAACTCAGTGATGGGAAGTCTGAGTACCTGTAGTGAAAAGGTTTGTTTCTAGTCTCTCACACAACCTGATTTTTAACATATATGTGTAAAACTAGTAAATAGGATTGTCTGAGTTACTGATGAATATATGTTACTGATTCCTTAGTCTCACTTCCCAAAGTTAAATTTTTGGATGATCTGTCACAAAACAGTCTCTTTGCACGTATCAGTAGTGACTGAAATGCTATGAGCTATTTAATGGGTTGCACAGATTATATCAAATTATTTTTGGTATTGAGGATTTTAAATGCTGGCTGTGGTTTTTTGTTTTGTTTTTTTTTTCAGAACTGGCTAGATTCTTCAAAGGAAATTAAGAGACAAATTCGAAGTAAGTACTTCTGTGTTCAGATGTTATGATCCTTTTATTTCCTCACAGCAATATTCCTCATAAATTTAGTAGCCTGGATGTTGATTGCTTACAGCTTTAAAACAATTTCTATCTGATAATGATTTATTCAGCCTTAAAACAGAAAGAAAATCTTCTATTTCCATCACCTGTCCAAGTAGGGGAGAGAGAGTCACTCAACAATATGCCGTAGAAGTTAATCATTATATTAATTATTAATTATTATAATTATTGTTCCTTATTATATTAGAAGGTAATCAAATATATTATTGCCCCAAAATTTTCCCTTGTTGTGTTTGACTAATAGTTGATATTTTTGCATCCTGACACAGTAGATGTTTTTCAGCTTTGTGCTGATATTTGGGTTATTGGATGGAGAATGAAAGATGGTCATGATTGTTGCCATAGGACTTTCTTACTTCAAAGACTCACCAGAAGAATATGAACCTACAAAAAGAGAATTAATATGTTTTACAGAAAATGTATATTCTTCAATACTGATCAGTCCACCATAGCTTTTTTTGATATGTCCATTATTTTCAGAATGGAGATGGAATAGTCTGGGAATGTCCCACTACAGTGCTTTTCAGACTGAATCTGCTTGAAATGCCTTTTTACTTCCTATATTCAGTAGATGATGAGTAATTTATTTTACTCTGTTTGCAGAAAACTGCGTCAAAGCTCTTCACTAGTTGGGTAGCTTTTGTAGTAAATGGGGAGTGTATGGGAGTAAATCTAGGTGATACTCTGCCAGAGTCTACATATCACAAAATAAGTAGCCACTAAAACATGCTAGACAGCCCTTCCCTTATTCTTCCCATTGCTTTAGTCATTTGTGGCCAAACCAGGGTGGTTGTTGTTGCTGTTTTGTTTTCAATGGAAACCTTTTGGTAGTACCTGATAGGAAATATAAGTAGGGAGAAGAGGGTGATGATAATATTTACATGCCTAGACTTACAACACAACGAGAATTTAAGCTAAGAAACTGACTGTACTTGTAATTAAGAACAGCAGTGTGTTATTTATAATGACAAACAGATGGTTTCTTTACTGCTGTTAACTCTACTGTTTTAAGGCAACACTCATTTTTTCCAGGAATCATAGTGGTGTTAATTCCGTTTTCTTTAGATCTTTGCCCATTGATGAAAGCCCTTAATAGGAAGGTGTAGTTTATGTTTTCAGTATAGAAATGAAAGTTACAGAAGCATCCTTGGAAACTATTTTTTTGATACAACATCCTCTTGTGTATGCAAACTAGACCTACTAAAATGGTGAATGTACTAATACGCAAGTAGCAGACATATCTTTAATTAAGGATAAGTTACTGGTATTGTAACTTCTGCAGGTCTTCAGTGAAAATCTATTAGTTGTCCAAATATGCAGGCTAAAGGCTGTTTTGTTTGGTTTTAATAAATGACAAAAGATGGAGGATGTTGATACTTTTTGTATCAACTTTGTTGATACAAATATTGGTACCTTTTTGTCTCCTGTGGCAATTTGCATGCTATCTAGCCTATAAGTTAGTGTCACAAATTTGAAGTGTAAGAACTGACCTGAAAATTTTTTGGATGCACTACACAAAGTTCTTTCTAATACTGTATCATATGCACTACAAAGGGTTAAGGGGATGTGATTTTCCATACAGCATGAAGACCTACATTTTACACTGGAGAGCAAGTCCAGTTATTGAATGAGGAATCATGACTAGACTTTTTTTTCTTCTGGTCTATAGTATTTCAGAGTTGATAGGCATAATAAAGGAAACAGCCAAGTAAGAACACGATTTTAAGGATTTTAAAATGACACTTGCTTATACCAATATGCAAGTAATTAGCATACTGTTAGTTGTGTTCCTCATCATTAGTCTATTAAAAGTTTCCAGATATTGGAATGTACTGCAGGCACATTTAATCCTCCAGCTACATGAATATCAATGAGATTTTTTTCTTTTTCAGGCTTAATTCTAAATATATTCGTCTTTGGATCCTGAATGGAAATCCTGTGTACAAAATACTAATTAAAATTAAGATACCTGTAAAACCTGTTAGTCCATTTGAAAGTCGGAAATAACAAAACTCATGAATCTGAGATTAGCTCAGATGGATAGAGTCTGGTGCTAAAAAGATAACCAAGCCAAGGTTGTGGGTTCAATCCCCTGTATGGGCCATTCACTTAAGAGTTGGACTTGCTGATCTTTGTGGGGCCCTTCCGACTCTGAATATTCTGTGATTTCTTTTTCTCTTGTACGGCACAAACTGAAGCATTAGTGTGCTAGATAAGTGTATTTGGACAAATACATTGATCTGAACACACAAAGGTGACACTTTTGGAAATGTAGTTCAACACGTCAGTTTGCAACATAATATTTACAACAATCTGTCTCTCTCTTAAATGTGAGCAACACCAATACTCTGCACATTGAGCATGTATGTACCACCCGTGACTGGGAAAAACAAAATAAGAATCCTGTAGTCTCCCCCAAGTCATGTTCTGCAGGCTGTCTCTTGCTGTGTCACAGTCCTCAGGCCCTCTGTGTGATCTCTCACTTGTGCAGGTTGGCCTTTGGCTGGGCAATTATGTTGGATCTCAGCAATTACTGATGTTACTTCAGCTAATGAACATGATCCACAAATTACTGTCTCTGTTCTCAGGGCTACAAAGGTGACAAAAATCTTGTTTGCTTTCAGCCAGCCTGATCTCTTCAGGAAAATGAATTCTTGACTTTTTTTAACTCATGTACTTGGCTATCCACTGGCATGTGTTAAAACCTCTAATTACTTCTTTCAGGGACAGGTAGGTAATTACATTTCTGTCACTATCTTCTTGAAAATTACTACATCTCAAGTGGATTCAGGCTTTTGCAAAACTGAGAATCTCAGCTAGAATGTTGTGATGGTACAAGCAATAGCAACTCCCCTTGAAATAGTCAAATCTCAGATTACACAGAGGGTGTGTTGGGTCACCCTTATACAAAACTCAGTTTGAGAATTTATCTGTTTAAACCGAAGGTAATTATGTCAATTAAATATTTTTCTAGTCTGCAACATGGTCAGTACTTTTACTGAAAAAAATACTTCCACATCACATATTCTGTGTTCTGTATCTTATAAGAAATTGAGAGAGTTCAGATGTTCTGAGGACAGAATAGGCTGGGGTACTAAGAGAAGTTTGAATTAATTAGGAAAGGGCTTGCATTTTAAATGTACAACTCTGGCTGTCTGATTTTAATGCCAGCAAATGTATGGGTATGATCAGGCATCAAAATATAGTGGTAACTTTATGCAGATTCACTTTATTTTATAGCCATCTATTTTATGTATATAACTATATATCTGTAAGAGGTGTAGCTAATTTTGATCTAAGATGTTTACAGTAGAGTATAGACCATTATTGTTGAAGAGAACTAAGTACCTGTGCCAAGGGAAGAATTTTCTTGCAAAAGCTGACATACAAAAGATCATGAGTAAAAGCCAGAGAAAAACCTTTACTAGGAAAAAAACTCTCACTGATTTTTCCCAGTTTAAATGGGATGAATCATGCTAATTGTATGCTGCTAGCTGGGTGGTTATATTGCATTATTTTTCTCTAAGAATGTGCCTAAATTTGCCACAGAAGCATTTTTGATGTAACAAGCTGGCTAGAAAAATTTTTGACATTTCTGTAGCCCATACTATTGAACATCAAAATAGAGAGCCTTATCAGGGACAGAATGCTAAATACAATTTTAAATCAGATTTGGGGTTGTTGGTTTGGTTTTTTTTTTATTTCTTGGCTACCAACTCAATAAAGAGCCCGCAATAATGTGCATTATTATGTGAGGACAACTATGATTGCATGCCTCGGATGTGCAGCTATAGAAAAGCTATAAAAAGTATGCTTTAGTGAGATGTATAACTATAGACTGTGCACGTTGTAACAAACTTGTTAGTCTATATTTAGGGGATAAATGTGCTTCCAGTAATCAGGTAAAATAAATGGTCACTAACTGTCCATAAAATGTTTAGTACAAAGTCAACTTCAATATTTTTTCAATAAATTAGCAACTTAATCAGTATGAGTAGACACATGAATTTTTTCACAAAGTCTACACACTCAGAGGACTTATACATTTTTTAGCTTTTTATAGAGAATATAGTTTTTTCAATTTTTTTTTTCTTCAAGCCATGTCTAGGTGTCCTGACTGCAGTCCTTTCTGAAAGTTAGCTGTAGAAATGCTGACAAGAAAGAGCGACCGTTAAACAGGAATTCTTATGTGACTAGTTTAACTGTAATTTTAGACAAGGAAAAACTTGAAGACTGGTTTAGTACCTGTGTGGAAGGACATATCCTTCATCCATTTCTCCACAGCTCTGTTAACATGACAACTCTCCTTGAATGCTTTTTGTGCAGATATTTTGGCCCTATTGCTCATATTCATCAGTTTGGTTTACTCAATATCAGCATCTTTTCATTAAATTATGCTAGTTCCCTAGGAGATAATGCAAGTAGGCTAATCTATTCCATCTTCAACTGTGTTTCTTAAGCTGTATGTATTCATTACCATTAGACTTCTTTTTTTTTCAAGGTATTTTTGTCTTAATTTTGTTTTGCACTGCATTGCAGTAGATGATGCAATGATAAATGAGACCGCATTTAAGGGTCCTACCTTATTTTGTACACAAAACTGTAATTTTTCTAACAAAAACTTGATAACTGGGAATGTTAAGATACACTAAAACCCTGAGCTCTCAAAAAGAAATAGTGGCTTAGCAGGCAGGTACAATGAGGTTCACACTTAAACAAAAATTGAAGTGCTTCAGTGAATAGCCATGTCTGAAAAACCAAAATAACTTTTGAAATGTTGGAAGACATTAGAAATTTTGACACACCTCTTTACCTTTAGCATATATAGAATTTCAGAACAGGGTTTTTTTTAAGAAAGTAACTTTAAATAACAATGTCAGCACTTTTTTCTAGCATTTTGTTGGAAATGGCATTTCAGGTTTTTTTTTTTGCTGTAGAAAGACGCATTTTTCAAAGCATGATTTATCTGTGTAACACAGATTTCTAAAATAATTTACTGCCCAAAATTCTTACATTCTGAAAATGTATTGTAGTTATTGATGTGTGACTTAGCTTTCAAATCTTAAAAAAATATTTAAAAACAAAGCTATGACTAAAGGCAACATTGTATACTTTTCCAAATTATTAATTTAGTCTTAAGCATGCTTTTGCTTAAAAAAATGCATGTGTTATTAACAATTCTAACACATGAGAATTTAAATATCACTGTTATTATAGTTGTTTAATGTGGTGCTTCCCAGAAAAATATTTTAAAGTAGGAATGGCTAATATATGTCTTCCATGCATTCTCAATAAATAATTTATTATCTCTCTGTTATATACAACACAGACCTAATTTTGATATCTCATGTTCACAGTTACTGTACAGTCTCTCAAACTAAGTTTAGACAGGAGGAGACTGTTAGCCTTGGAGGAGTTGAAAATAAACACGAAATCAATGCAAGTGCCTTTGATCACACAATATCTTAAAAGTGTTAATATATTATGGTAGTTTTCAATTTAAAAATGTCTTCTGATACTTGTGTAACTTACTGTAAAATGTTATTTAAAAATAATTTTTAACATGCTAACCTTTCATTATGTCTGTGGGTTTCTATCTGCTAATGAAAATAATCTTTCTTTCTAATGTACAGTAAATCATCAGAAAAAAACTTTCTTCAAGATTTTAGTGATTAAGATTTATTCTACTGTCTAACATTTTTCAGTAAAGTATTTTCTTTGCTTATTCAACTTATTTGAGATTAACAATCAGGTATTTCCCATGTTTAGGTTTACCTTGGATATTCACCTTTAATGTGAAGTTTTATCCCCCTGATCCTTCACAGTTGACTGAAGACATCACTAGGTATGCACAGGTCCTAATTTTGAACTTTAAATTACAGTTAGTCTAATTTGAAAGCCACATAGAATTTTGTCTTCAGTTTCTGGGTACTGTACACTGTAGATACTCTTACATACATCAATTACTTTTTGGGACAAGGTTGAAAAGGTAAAATGAAAACTTCTGGAAGAAACCTGAGCAAGAAGAATTTAATGATAAGCAGGTGTATGATTTGGGCAGCAGGTAAGGTGTGGGTGATCGTATGTGAAAGAAGCCAGTGGTTTATTGTCAGACTGCTGCTTTATTATAAAACAAATGAGGGCACAGGGATCTTGAGTAAAGCTCAAGGGAGCCAAAATGCTTCAGTATAACTAGACTAATTAATAACCTAGATTAGATTAATGAAAATGTGAGCTTACATATATGCTTTAAATAAAGCCATAAAACCTAAGAAAACCTGAAAATAATTGTCTTCCAAACTCCTTAGATGGAATGCAAGCACTGGATACCAATGCACCTACAAAGTAGCATTGCAAGGCTGATAACTGGGGATAGAGTGCAAGGAAACTGACTCATTTTTCTCAGGAGTTACAGGAAACCTAAATACTTTGGTTTGGAGTTAGCTGGCCCTGCTGAGGCAGGATATATGTTACTGCTGCGTGTTGCATTGGATCAGTCTTCTGCACAAAATAAGACAGCTACACAAGTATGCAGTTAATATATTGCTACAGATAGTCATTTGTAGCATCATAAAACACTTTTAGTACAGAATGTATTTACAAGAAGCTGTGTGTGTTTTCTTTGAAAATTTTCAGCAAGTTGGTTGGTTTTTCAATTGTGTTCAACTCATAAAAACATTTTTTGGTTATATCTTAAATCTGATTTCCTTTAAGTTTTGCTAGTAAGACTTTTTTTCCATTTACTTCTTAAAAAAATGCCTGCTGATGGTTAACTTGTTCAATTTGGTAGAAGACTGTATACGGTACCTGAAAGATTAAATTCTAATACATACATGGTTTAAGAAAGGTAATTATGATCTCAGTATTAAACTGGATTTCTTTTGTGTATTACATGATGTGATTAGCTTGTCAACTGCAAAAAGAGTTTTAAAGCCAAAGGAAAATGTTAAAGAAATGCATAGCTTACATTTTTAAACCATAGATACCTACAGGCTACTATATGAATTGAATGAGTTCCTAAGTCAGCTTCTGTTTAAAACTAGGTTGGAAATATATATATATATTTCCATTTATATTGGAAATCAGAATTTTTCCTGATTTTCACATTTTTAATGAAAGTAATATTGACTCTTAAAAATCAAGTGAAATTTACTGTGTGGTAATAATGCTCAAATAATATAAGGTGTAACATTATTAATGCATTCACTTACTTTAAAACACACTTACATGATTACATGCATCTTGATGAATTTTGCCATATTTCTAATTATCTGCCATTGGTAATGCTTTCTTTGCTCTTCTTTCTCTTTGGTTTTTTTTTTTTTCCCTTTCCTTTGTCTTGCAGGTATTTCTTGTGCCTGCAGCTTCGTCAGGATATTGCATCTGGCCGACTGCCGTGTTCTTTTGTGACTCACGCCCTCCTTGGTTCATATACTCTGCAGGCTGAGCTGGGTGATCATGACCCAGAGGAGCACCGCAGTGATTATATCAGTGAATTCCAATTTGCACCCAATCAGACTCAAGAAATGGAAGAGAAAGTGGCTGAGCTACACAAAACACACAGGTGTGTCAGATACAGTGAGATTAAATCAAGTCATTATGCTTCGTCACATTTATGTCAATTCTCTTAAGAGTATGTATAAAACTGCTGAGGTAAACTTATTGTTACTTTGGAAATCGTTTGTTATATAATTAAAAGCTCTTACTTTGGTGTGTTTAAAAAGTTGAGTTTGAAAACAGCAATTGCACTAAGGTCTTGGTAAAGAACTTTTGGAAAAAGTATTTTTATATGAACATATTAATTCTTTTAAGTAACATACAGATAGAGTATTTTGAAAGCGTGAAGGTGGAAATCTGTACTCAAGTAAAATAATGTGCTCTGAAAGAACACTTTTCCTGTAGAGCAAAAATGCTATTGATACCTTGATACCTTATAAACTGAGGTTTTTGTATTAGTCTGAATTTGAGGATTCCACTCAGTTTTGACTCTCGGTTTTTTGCAAATAAACTCAAAACTTATTCAATGGTTTTAGGGGCTTGACTCCAGCACAGGCGGATTCCCAGTTCCTAGAAAATGCTAAGAGACTCTCCATGTATGGAGTGGATTTACATCATGCCAAGGTATTGGGGGTTTGGTTTTGTTTTAGGATAGACATGCTAAGTATTAAGAAAATACTGTATATAGAGATTATTCACAAAAACCTCATACACTTAATTTTTGGCTATCAGCCTTTATTTCTTGGTTACAATAATTACTCAATTTGCAACTCTAACATCCTTAGAATTTATTTTATATATGAGTGTGCATGGATATGTGCTGCTTGGAAATAATATATTACTCATCAGAGTAGATAAATACATTTAAAAATGCCATAATTTTTATGCCAAGGAGATGCGGGCCAATAAAGCAAAGATGAAAAGAACATGTAATTGTTTTCATAATACCATGAGAGTTAAAAAAATATGGAGGGATGTCCTGGGGGAGAGCTTTGGTGCTTTTTTTGCTTCCCAGGGTAGGTCAAATCAAATTTTCATTTCAAGTGGGATTTTTTTTTTTTTTTTAAGTTAAAACCCCAAAAGACATACTAATAACTTCCTCCCACTCCCTCTCATAAATCCAGAATCTCGAATCATTAGGAAATTTAAGGTATTCTAAGCATATTAATCTTGCATTTAAAAAAGAAAACCAAGACTTTTAAGTAGTGGAGAAACATTGTTTAATTTTGTTTTATTAGTTACGCCAGTGAAGCAACTCCATAATGACAGTGTTGGCATTTGATGTAGTTGATCTGTTGTTGGGGAGGACATGAGACTCTGCTGTATTGTGAAGTGTATCAGTAATTGGTTAGTTTTGCAGCCTGTAAAACTTGCATCAAATGCTGTCAGTGAAAGAGAATGCTCAGAAGCCTATCCATTGCTTCTTCCATCTTTGCTGGAACAGTACATGACTGTAAAAGATCACCTTGATCACAGCTTGTTCAGACTTTCACTGACTGCTTTCAGTTGGACAGGCCTGGTTTTCATTTTTATTCTTTTAGTATTTGTTGAAATTACTGCTAGCACACACACTGGCCATACCTTTCCTGCTTATAAGTTAACTTAGTCCCTATTACCAGAATATTGAAGAATTTCCCAGAAGTGTGGCATATGAATGCCAAAACCATCACTTAGAGTCCAAAGTCTTCCCTATAAAATGAATATACTTGGCTATTTCTGATGTAAGAATCTCATTGTCAGAGTCAGGTTTGAATATGAAACATGTCCCAGTTACAATATTCCCTCAAGGTATGTCAGCAATAATTACTTGTTTGGAATGTTATTAAAGTGATTTTTATGAAATTGTCTCATACCTGGTAGGATTCAGAAGGTGTGGATATCATGCTGGGTGTATGTGCTAACGGTCTGCTGATTTACAAAGACAGACTCCGGATCAACCGCTTCGCTTGGCCAAAAATTCTGAAGATTTCCTACAAGCGAAGTAATTTCTACATCAAAGTCAGGCCAGCAGAAGTAAGTAGCACCTTTGTTTCTTTTGGGAGATCATTTTTGTCCAGCAACAAGAAAACATCCTCATTTTTTCCACAGTTGTTCTCATAAGTTTATGATGGATTCAAGCAGGACTTACGAGTGCTTTTTCCTCTTCAGATTCTAATGATTGTATTAAACACTTGATTAGTAATGGCAAACCAAGAAGAAAATCTATTTTCATTTTTTTAATAGAAGCTGTCTTGTTATTTTATGGGGTTTTTTACACAAAAAGCTAGTTACATTGGCCATATTCTGACTGTGCAAACTTGCAGTCCTGGGAGAGAGCCAGCTTCTCTTCCTCTTTGGGTATAATTGTTTGCTAAATGTCAGCACATCAAGTTTGTGGCTGTAACCAAAGGCTTGAGTTGTCCTGTAGGATGTTATAACTCTTTCTGTTAGCTGCTGTGGAAGTAGGGGACTCAACTTTCCCTTCAGTTACCGCTAAAAGTTTCTGGGAGTTGCTGAAGGGTGTGTGTGTGTGTGGTTACATTTTGAACCTTTTGTAACTGGAAATTTAACAAAATCCCCAAAAGGTCAGATACTGTAATGCTTTTTTAGATTATACTGTAAAATTAAGGTGGCTTTTGCTGTATGAATAAAAAAATGAAAGAGACATCCGAACACCAATTTTACAATACTAACATTGTAGTTAGGTAAGTTTTTGAATGCAGATGTACTGTTCTTGCATTCACTGATGCTGGGCATAGGTGAAATATTTTTGCTAAGAAACTATTATATTGTGATACAAATCATATAAGCTTAACACTCAGTATGGATTTCCGACTTTTATTAAATCCAAGCAAAGTGCGAAGCACAACCTGCAGCAGAATTGCTTCGTGCAATTTATCCATCATGACATAGCCCACCAAGTATAATTCTTTTAAAAGGCTGGAAATTCTGATGTTTTTAAAAATATTTTCTAAAAAATCTTATGAAATCTTATGGCAGGAGTATTACTGATTGATACGGTAATGGAACTATCTGAACTCTACCTATTAATAGCCAGCTTAAGGAAATGGGTTAATTTATTTGTGGATTCTTTCCAGCTGGAACAGTTTGAGAGCACTATTGGGTTCAAACTGCCAAACCATCGGGCTGCTAAAAGGTTATGGAAGGTTTGTGTGGAGCACCATACTTTCTTCAGGTAAATGATAATTCTCTCCTTCCCCCGCTTTGCAAAGTATGCGCATATATTTCTTTTAAAGGATAGGAGAAAAGTAAAGAAAATTTCCCCCTTCTTTGCCCCTTGCAGTGACACCTCTTAGACAGAAGATACCCTGACAGTCATTGACCCCAAATTACCAGTACTTAAAGTCTCAAGTACAATTAACTGCTTTATCAAAACTTTCAGAGTGCTACGAGGATGGAACTAAACAAGTGGTCGTGGAGCACTGGAGGTATGCAAGAACTGTCTGGCCTCAATCCTGTGCCACGTGCTCTAATATGACCCTGCTTGAGCAGGGAGGTTGGACCAGATGACCCACCGTGGTCCCTTCCAACCTGACCCATTCTGTGATTTGTGATGAGATTTCCTGAGAGATTGACTTTTAAGAATGACCATCTAGAAAGCCACTGTACACCTTCACAAGAAGCTCTTAGGGCTTGACAGTAATCTTCATTCAATTAACTTGAACATTCTGCTGAGTGTAAATGCTTCTAGCTGAGTTTTTCCTTATCTATGGACTAGACTGAGTTCACAATCATTCTTCAAAGAACAGAGAATCGCTTTAAATAGACTATTTGTTTATGTAATAATCCATAACCTCCTCTGCATTTTTTTCTCCAGCAACTGAGGAACATAGAATTCTGAATTGGTCCTTAAAACTATGATGTATCTGTAAATGAGCACCTTAACAATAGGCCATGGAGTTGTTCCTATGTCTACTTCCTCCACTGAAAAGGATTTTGAAAAAATGGTTGCTTGGCTTTTATAATAACACACATTTTGTGACGGAGTGCATGTGCCCCATGCAGCCTAGGAGTCACAGATTTAGGTTGAATCTCCTATGACTTGGATAGGCGTTGAATCTGAGTTTTTTCTTCAAAGCACAGTACCTAGGGTGTGTAAACAGTAAGCTTCCTCCTTCAGTAAGTAGCCTGTCTGCTTTTAAACAAAACAGTTGTATTTTAAGGTAAATGCAATCCTGTTGCTGAATATACTTGCTAGACAGAGAACTTCAGAGAACTTGGGGACCAGGAGACTTAAGCAGATGATTACTGGAACTGTCTCATTGGATGGTTTTCAGTATTCAGATTTTCATTGAATGTAGCATGTTTTTGAATGCAGAGGTGGAACTTATGCTGAGATTGGCAAATCCCAGCACAAATTGGTCTCCAAATGCTTAATTTAGAAGCACTTCCTTTCTAAATCCTGATCAGAGATTTTTTTCATGTTGATAGAATTCATTTATTAACACAGTCCAGCATTGTATTCTTGAAAATTCGAAGTCTGCTTTGGCTGGTGGTGTCTATTACCACAAATAGCATGCAGTTCTGCCCACAGTGAAGAGTTTATTAATACTCTTCAAATAACTCATGCAGTGATTTCCTTTGTTGGTAAGCTGTATTTCCTAGTTTTATAGTAATAAAATAGACCTGAATAAGGAAAAAGCAAATCTTATGGAAGTCAAAAATCCTAAACTGACAACTACCATTTGCAAGTCTGAAAGCTTTCAGGAGCATTAATAGGTAAGAGATAATCTTACTACAGAAATTCTGACATAATAAAAATAATTAGATTTTATTCCAATCAGAAGTGGCTTTTTCTAACCAGGAATGACATTATAACAAGAATTATGTAACAAATACTTGAACCATTCTGTAAATCCATATACTCCACTGATGTCATCAGAGAGAAAATCCTCAGAACCTCTGATTTAAAAGCAGTAAAATAAAGCCAGCTCTATTTTCCTTCAAAGATAAAAAGCAGAAAGCAATTGCTACAGTCCAAGAGACTGTAGCTCATTCAGAGCATGTATAAAGCTTGTGTATGATGCCACAGTAAATTGTATAGAGTTTGGATGTATATTTTTAGCTTCCAAATCTCTTAGCATGCCCTATATAACATGGTAAGATTCCTTGTGTTGTCTTATGTAATGTTTCAGTTTGTCTCAAATAATCCCATTAAGATCCATTTTCCTGTAATGTATAGGAAATTCAGCCAGTACATGAAGTTATTTATAAAAATTGTAATGAACTGTATTGAAAATGACAACCAAAGGGCATTGTATTCACTTGTTATCAGCTCAAACTTAGAGGATTCCAGTACCATTTTCAAAGAGCAGCAATCTACTTTAAAAATACAGTCAGACTATATATCTACATTAAAATTTTGAGGTAAGCTTAGTTGGCAACTCTGGATCTTAACCAGTGTCAGCAGAAACCTGCTTATATTTCCACTTTACAGTGTTTTATTTGAAATTTTCATAATTGTTTTACCATCTCCCCAGAATGTCTTAAAGTGGTAAAAGCATAGTTTTCAGTTATTTTATGTAATGAAGCCTGTAATACAAAAATCCATTCAAATGCCCTTAATCAGGAAGTAATTAGTTCTCTTGTTTTTTCCACATTAAAAGATTAAAAGTTTATCTCAGCAGGGTGGAAGATAAAAAGGGCAGTTAATGCTGCAGCCTTGCCAAGACTGGAAAATCAAGAACAGAAGGAACCTTGGAAAAACCCTTTTAGCCTTCTTCCTTTTAGTACATAATGCACTCTTTCTTAGAAATCATGGGGAGAAAGACTGTTTTATCGATGCAATGAAAGTGAAGCTCCAGATACTTGCAATTTTATTACATAAGTGGCCTTAGTGCAGAAGGGTGCATTAGTTTGTCTTGAATTGTTTTCTTTATAAATGTTGGAACAGATTAAGGTTCAGGTGCATGCATATGCATCTTAGGCATGGGGGATTGGATGCTTCTGGCTAATGCCCTGATAAAGCCATAAACATCCCCTCTTAGGGAAAATGGGGGAAGGTGATTTTAGGATTTAGGTTTGCTTCTCATTATCCTACTATGATTTGATTGATAAGAAATTAAAATAATTTGTCCCCAAGTCTAGTCTGTTTTGCTCATGAGAGCAATTGGTGAATGATGTCTCCCTGTCCTTATCTCACCCATAAGATGCTTGTTACATCTTTTTCTCTCTTTTGTCCAGCTGAGAAAGGGGAGTGTCTTTGGTGGGACTCTGGTATCCAGCCAGGGTCAGCTCACCATACTAGCTCACTGTTCTGTTTTCTAGGTATCTGAAAATTCTTCAGTTTTGTTGAAATACCTTTAGAATTACTGTTGTAGTCTTTAGAACCCAGTACTGGATACTGTCTTAACGTACATCGGATCGGGTTCTGCTGAGACAGATATTTCTGTGCAAAACTTCAAAAGAGGAGAAAAAAGCACAGTTTGAGCTCTCACTTGCCCATCTGTGCCATCTTCAGTACAAAGGGCACATGAATTGCTGGTTCTGCTTGAAAGAAGTTGATGTTCAGTGAACTGCTCATTCTTTGCAGGTTCTCAAATCAAGAGGCTTTGTCTGCAATACTCTGATAGTTTTACACAGAGACAGTAGGCCATGAT
Organism: Dicrurus megarhynchus; assembly: GCA_013399195.1. Lineage (NCBI taxonomy): Eukaryota > Metazoa > Chordata > Aves > Passeriformes > Dicruridae > Dicrurus > Dicrurus megarhynchus. The sequence continues at coordinate 2,534,643 of VXAD01000394.1, read as the reverse complement.
GGGTGAGCATGAATTTGCAGCATTACATTGATCCAGGAAACAACATCAAAGGCCTTTCCAGAGAAGCGGGGACTGGGAGGAGTTCTTGCAGTGATGACTGCATTATCAGCAAGGATGGCAGTGGAACAAACAGTACCCTCTGTTGCAGTTGATGGTCAGATTTCAAATATAAAGTACAAGCAATAGGGGTTAGATGAATATGAACTTTGAAGTCCATATACTGAAGGAACTTCAGGGATGTAGAGAGGGCCTGTCTTCAAACTCACATGATGTCAAAACCTGGTGGTACACAATCAACCAGGTTGGAAAAGACCTTGGGGATCATCATGTCTAACCTATGACCTAACACCACGTTATCAACTAAACCATAGCACTAAGTGCCACATCCAGTCTCTTTTTAAACACCTCCAGGGACAGTGACTCCACCACCTCCCTGGGTCGGCCATTCCAATGCCCAGCCACTCTTGCTGGTAAGAAAACAGAATCCCTCACAGCCAATTTTGCCACATTGTTACCTGGACTTTCTGACAATGAGTCCAACACTTACGGTACAAACATACATATCCAGCATTACCAGTGCTTGTAACTGACTCTTTTTCACCCTTTTCACAATATGCTTCTTCCCCCCACTCCTTACATCCAGTGAACATCAACCTATATTTATTTATAAATGACATTGTAAAGAAACTAGAGTCTGAATGTAGACTGTTAAACTTATTGCTGCTGGGTAACAACTCTCCAGCCTTCTCAATCTCTTTTCACTTGACACTCCCTTCTATACAGGTTTGAGACACCATTCCCTAGCTTTGAGGAACAGCAGCTGCCGTATTGGTACTTCAGAATACAGGAAAGGCAGTGGCAGTGGAATGTATAGTTTTTACTATAAGAAACATTCTAAGGAGAGATCTGAGGGGTATTCTACGTGGACCTATAATGACCTCAGCTTTCTACAAAAAATTAAAATTTAACCAAGATATCACCAAAAGATAGGAATCCCAGATGCTCAGTCATATTGTGGAGAAATGTGATGGTTATGAGCATCACTTCAACTCCAACTGCAATCAATAAATAAACATGCATTGTTTTAGGTCTTTGCAGAGCTTACAGTAGAATCCTTTCTTGGAGAGCACACGTTATGCACTGTGAACTGAAGTTGAAGTACACTAAGTAGCTTCAAATTACCGTGTTAAATACCTAAAATAAAGCCTTTTAAAATGACTTTCCTCCTATTTACTTTTTAGACTTGTATCACCAGAACAGCCTCCAAAAGCAAAGTTTCTAACCTTGGGTTCCAAGTTCCGCTACAGCGGCCGCACGCAGGCACAGACACGACAGGCCAGCAACCTCATAGACAGACCAGCGCCGTACTTCGAACGCACTTCCAGCAAACGTGTTTCCAGAAGCCTTGATGGAGGTAAGAAATTTGACTTGTTTTTTCAGTGTTGTGATTACATTATGCGTTGTCGCTCTGATCTGACCCACATTCAGAAACGTTAACATTATGGATGGCCAGGAGGTCATTTGAAAAATTTATGAATTCCAATTTCTGAAGACACTTTAGGCACTTGTCAGTGTTAGGTGACCTAAACATTAAGTTCAGTCACTGCGTAAATGGTATGGCACTGCTGTGAATATATGGAGAATTCTATATTGGGTATGTAGCATCTGTGTACACTACTCATACCTTTTTTAAGGGATAGACACACACCATAGGCTCTTAGTAGAATTGTTTGGTCAGAAGCATCTTTTGGGATCTGGGTTGGCCTGCGCATCTCTAAGCAGAAAAGGCTGAACACATTGTTTCTTACAGTTTTCCATCATTTTGTTCAGTGTATTGCTATCCTAGTATATTTATTCAGTACTTCAGTGTTTAGTTGAAAGTTTTTATGTTGACTTTGAATAGCTAAAGTTTCTTTTTGTCATTCCTGGTGTTTGGTCTTTTTGAGCAGAAATACCTTCTGGTTTCCTTTACTGGAAACAGGCATTTTTTCCAAAGGCAGGGGTAGCAGCACTGTGTGAGAGATGTAAAAGCACATGTCTTACTCAAAATCACTTCTGCAATAATATATAATAGAAAAACACTTCCGCAAAATAACATGATGCTTGACTTAGATTCAGGCACACACAACTTCACTGGAATAAAAGTGAACCATGACAGCTATGTGAGTTTAGCTACAACTGAGCTGTCAACTTTATCTTGTTTTCTTAAAAAATCTTCTACTTGGAAGAGTTTTACTTCTGCAAATATTCATTCTTCTATACTATGACAAAGAACAAACTGTGATGCTTGGGAAACCTACCAAGTCTTACCTTCTGAGAACTGAAGTAAAAATATGAGGCAAAAGTGCTTGCACTGCTATAGGATGATGACTTCTTGTGGCAACCAAAAAACCCATCACCACATCAGTGTTACTGAGTCTGCTTTTGTTCCTCTTCTTCTTTTGGATAGAAACAATTTGAATTCTTCATAACTCTCAACAGTTGTGTAATCAAGCCTCTCTGGCATCCCTTGTGCATCATCTATAGAATACAGGCATGCATTCATGTGTGTTCAGGCCCTAACTTTCACTCTTACAGAAGCATCAGGGTCAAAATTTTGAGCATGATGAAACATTGTTCTGAAAGCAGCTTTTCACAAAAGGATCTGGGGCAGGGACAGGAACAGGTTGAACAGGAGTCAACATGAGAGTGCCCTTACAGCAAAGAAGGTCATCTGTATCCTGGGCTGGACTAGCAAGAGTGTAGCTGGCCCACCAGAAGAAATTCTTGTTCCTCTCTATTCAGTACTTTCTGAAGACCGTGCCTGAAATACCATCTTCATCTCTGGGCTCCACAGTACTAGACGGGCAGTGACATATTACAAGGAGCCCAGTAAGGACCACCAAGCTGGTCAGAGGACTGGGGGCCTGTGATGTGTGAGGAGAGGCTGAGGGAACTGTGGTCCTTAAGCTTTAAAAGGAGAAGGCTGTAGTGAGGTATTGCTGTCTACAGCTACTGAGAGGAAACCTATAGAAAAAACAGAGCCATGTGTTTCTCAGAGGTGCCCGATGACAGGGCAGTGGGGTGTGCCTGCAAGTTGAGACACAGCAAATTTCGGTTACAAGTAACAAATTTTTGCTTCTTTAAAAAGACCTTGGAAGTGCTTAAAACTCAACTGGACAAGCCCTTCAGCACCCTGGTCTAATTCGACCTTCTCTGAGCAGGGGTTTGGATTAGCCGACCTCTGGATGTTCCTTCCAACCTAAGTTACTCTGACTTATCAAAACTTACTTGTGGAACTTGAGGGATGTATACCCAAGAAATGCTCTCTTTGCCACCTAAGAAGGGATCAGAAGTTTAAGCTGCAGAACTTACAGAGGGCCCCCCCAAAAGCCTTGCATCCCAAATGCCATATTTCCCATTTGCTGGGCTTGGCTTCTTAGCATCTTAAGGGAGTCTCTGGTGTGAAGCTTAGACTTTTCAAAAGAGGATTTCCCTCAAAGGTACTCCCAAGAAACACCTCTTCCTCTCAACTTTCTGCACATTGGCTTTGTAAAGCAATGCCATATGGAGGTATTACAGAACATTACTAAATTAATTAAGTTTGTATCGAAGTTGTATTTATTAAAACTCCTTCATTTAATGAATTCTCCTCTATTTCATTACTACTATTTTGACTAAGCCAGTCATCATGATTTAAAATAAGAGCCATCCTGCTCATTAATCCTGTTATGCTGAATCAAATAAGAAAAAAACATTTAAGGCCTTTCACTCTCTTGTGCTTTGACTATATTCAAGTGTACATACTCAGTATTTCCCCCTTCCACTTTTTGCAAGCATATAGGGAATAAAGTTCTTACTTTCACTGAGCTGTTTGTGCAGTTTTGCTAAGGTTCCAAGGAAAAATACTGTGACAATTATATGCGTAGCTGTTTCTACATTACATTAAAGTAGTCCTCTCAAATAGTGAATTTCCACAAAATCCTCTTTAATGATTCTCTTTCTTTTTTTTTAATGGTGATTTATACGGTCAAAAGAACAATACCTTCAATTTATCTTCTAAGACTAATCAAGAAGTTGATAAACACTTGTCTGATATTGTGAGGGGTTTTTCCATACATAATAAGTGCAAGTTTTATGACAAGGGCACATTGCTGTTCATATCAGTGCAATGGGAACCACGGACTTTTTGTAAAGCCAAGAAGATGAAAAATACTGTATCACTCAGTAACTAGCCTGTATTGATCATTGCTGATATCATCATAAAATGCTTTTCTTATGAAGATTTAAAACCAAAATGTTGCAGCTTACCCAAATTAACCAAAATTATTTTGTTCTCTAATAGCTCCCATGGGTATTTCAGAGCAAAGTCTTCTAAGAGACTTCTCTGCTACTGCGGGGCAGGCTGCTGGAGATAAAATCATTGATCTTGAAGCTGCTGGTCAGGCCAAGTTAAAAGAAGGTGTCAGAGAAGAAGATGAAAGCCCACTCAAAACTCCACAATTAGATTTGACTCAGGATGGAAAGGTATGTCTGACTTTCACACCAAAACTATTTGTTCATGTGGTGTGTGTCCACGTGTGGTTATTTAGTGCCTATCAGTTCTGAGTATCACACACATTATATTAAAATATTAAATGAAAATTGTCATGTGCTTTCTGTGCATTTAACTTAATGTAAGTGTATATAAGCAAAAGAGAATACAAACTTCTAAATGGCACTGACCTAGAGTTTGTTTTATTGCTATAAATCTAACTTAAATTCTCAGTAAGCTTGCATGAGTTCTTGAAAAAATGTTTCAATGGGTAAATGAGTTTTATTAACTTAGTTTGTTTAGACTTGAATAAAAATGTTAATATACCATGGTTGTGTACACTCTACAGAGTTGGGTATTATTATGATTGAGTTTAATTACCATAGGTAACAATTTGTTTTAGTAGCCACTGCAGAATTATTTCATCCTTTAAAAACCTGTGTGTTGACTGAGGTATAGATAACCGTGAAAAGTTAAGTACTGTGTGATCTGTTCCTGTGGCAAACGTTTGTTTGTCTTGTTTGTTTGAGCTACTGGGGGAATAGGTCAAAAAATTTAATTTATATTTTGTATGATTTGATGTAAAAATTTCCTCCCAAAGTGCCAGCTAAAATCTGCTGCTCTTTCTCTCTTGGAGATCATTTCTATTTCAGCAATTCTCCAGAACTTAGTTTAATATTTAAAGAGTAACTTTGTCCTCAAACATTTTTGCAAGTTAGTTAGCCATTTTACTCTTAGTAAGACTGCTGAGTTTCCCTGTGCAGTTCATAAGTTCCCACTGCATTCAAGTGTAGGAAGAGAACAAATACCACACTTATATTTTTTTTGGCTGGCAAGCTGAAATAATTTTGAATTAGATGAGAAAAAAGGCACACACAGTTTCTTTATGGGAGAAAAATGGTAAAATAAATTACTGTTTTGCCTTCGGGCTTGGTAGAATGGTGATTCTCCCTTGTTTTCAAAGTGGTGTATCTTTCAGTATTTTAACCAAAACACTGGTGGAGCGGAAGGCACTATTTCAGGAAGTTGTTCCAGGAAGCTGTTCAGTAAGGTTTTGTTACACATGCTTATTCTGTGAGCAGCTTTTTTTTCCGCCCTAGTGCAGATGCTTCTTTTCCTTTCTGGTTCTCTTTAAGTCTTAGAGAAAACAGTTATAAACTCAAGAAGTGCCATCTTGTGTTTCATGTACTGCACTGTCCTCTGACCTTTCTGCCAAAGCTTTGAATGTCTGTCTGCTTCCATCTGTTTTAAGTGACTATTACAGTTCAAAAGTGCACAGTTCTTTACAGCCTGAGATCAAAACATTCGTAATGGGTTCCTTTCATAATCCACAGAAGTAAACAAGTTGGCTGCTTGTAAAACACAGCGGGATTTTTATTTCTATTTCTATTGCATTAGTAAAGCTATCCCTTCTTCTAAGTAAAAGTTTTCACTAACTAATAATTTCTTTTCTTTCCCTCTTCATGTGCCTTCAAACTTGCATTTTTGTTGTGCTTTCATTTTCCACTGTACACAGAATTTTTTTCTTCAGCTCACTCACGTACACCCGTCATCACTGCCCATCCATTCTGTGTCATCCCATTTCACAAACTTGTCACCTGTCCCCGAGATCGACATGCTTTCAGATATTTCAGAGGAAGATCCCTTTGAAGAGCCCCTCCTTACCATTCCAGACATTTCAGAGTGCAATTCCATGGAACAAACATCAGATCATAATAAAACAAGAACAGCTTCACCAAGTAATACCTTTGAATCTGTGAGACCCCTAGCTAGTCGAGGCTCCCCCGCCGTTGAGGGAAGAATCCATACAAATGACTACAAAAGCACTGAGTTGTGTGTCTCATTCAGCTTCTTCAGATGCCTTTCTTTTAGTTTCCGTTCGCTGCTTGATGAGGATGGCTATATTACTTTTCCTAGCCTTCCTGATGTTTGCATTTCTTTCCTCCCACCTGGCCTTCAGCACTACATTCCTATTACCTCTCCTTCCTTCATCCCCTCTTTTCTCCTTATCTTTGTCCTGCTTCTGTCTGCTTTCCAGTCTATTCCTTTTTCACTCACATTTTCCCTTCCTCTCGCTCTGTCCCTTTGCTACCTGGAGCCTAAGGTGACTTCCTTTAGTAGCTCTAATGGCAATGACCTGAATGACAAAGCAGAGGAAGAGGAGGTGTGTAATTTTGCTGCTTAAATGTTGACACTTGCACATTGCATTTATGCTTGTTCTCACAAGGCTTGCTCAGTTTTGCACACTTCCTAGTTAGAGGTGTATCTGTGTACGTGCCTGTAAATATATATATATATATAAATGCACAAATGCATATGTATCTTTTTAGCATTTCTCATTTGTGAAAAATTGCCATTGTGGGATTTTTAGTCAATAGATAGCTCATGGTTTTTCTACCTTAATTCCTACAGCATGCATAATTTTATTGAATTCCACAGATACTGAGCTGCGGGGGGACTTGCATTGTAGTTCAAAATGTTAACGAGCACATAAATCTGAATACTGAAAGTGCTCTGTGTAACAATAAACGTTATTTGATACTATTTGCAAGTTCTATTTGCACTGTCAATTGGTCTTAAAATGCCTGTCTCCTACATGCATTGACTGAAATGCACATCTCTGAAGTTCTGTTTAGATCTGAAAAATGAAATTCCTAAAAGCTGAATTCAGAAAACTGTGAATACTTTTAAAGTCAGTGTTTTGTTATTCCAGATTTCAGATGTTTCAGCTCTACAAGGGTGTGTGCAAAGTTGAGTCTGTCCAAGGCACTTTTTCTTTTTTGACATGCTTTGATTAATACCTAGCAGCAGTTGAGACTGATTTCATTCATTAGGTGGGATTTCAGGTAGTGTCAGACTGTATCACTGAAGTCTGAACATTCTTTGGAATACTCTGCTAAAATTGCTGTACAGAAGCCTCAGTCACACTAGTATGTTGCTCTGATCATCTAGAGTGGCTGACAAAATGCCTCCTTTCCTTATGTCTGCTGCACGTGTTACAGCAATACCACTAGAAAAAGGTCTTCTATTTTGATCCTCAAAGAAAATATTAAACCAATTATTACAGAATCAAAAAGGAGGAGGATCTGTTTAATGTTACATTTAACAAAGTTTGCTAAACCAATGTATGTATTAAAGACATGTTAAATATGACATGATGTCATTATAATACCAGTCTAAGTATAAAACAACAAAAAACATGACTTTAAGATTTTCTCAATTTTTCTGTAGCCTAATTCAATCCACAATTTATAACATACTTACATAAAATAGAACCCCAGATAAGTCAGGAATTAATAAAAATGCGGTATGTACTACATCATATGTGCATTCACACAGAATCCAAAATGCAACAGTATATACGAGTAGTAAATCCCTCTTCAAATTTATGAACTTGCAGTGTGCTGACTTGTGAGTGCATCTTTTCCTAAGATTACCAGTTGATATTTTTACTTGTGGAAAGACAACCAGGAAGTGGTTCACTTTTTAAGGAATGCTGTTCCTTAAGGTATTCAGAATACTTGGAGATAAGTTATGAAGATTAGTTACCATTTCCAACAGAATGCATTGCAGTTTAAGAATAAATATATTCACCTAAAAAGAGGAGGCTGTGTGTGTGCAAACAGTTCATCCTAAGACAATAACATTCCTAAAATTTAAGACAGTTGGTAAATACAGTGTTTAAGTGTTTGACTTGAACCCTTGACTCTTTCCCCAAAAGAACTCCTGGATTAGATTCCATTTTCCCATCAATTCGTTGCAGAATTTAAGTCGCTCACCATAGAAATTATGCATATCATTTTTCTTTGTTACTCATTCTTAAATTTTCACCTGGGAAACAATAAAAAGTACAGCAAGAAAGGGACACAGTGTGAAACCTCCATTTTTCATGCCACTTATGCCAAAAATTACTTCAGCCATTCTACAACAATGTAGGTGCAAGAAGATCCAAGTCGCTTAATTTCAACATCTGGGGCCGAAAAAGTAAAGGTCTGTAAAATCCAGCACGCTTTGCAGCATTTACAAAGAGATGAAGCCTCTGTGTTAGTCTGTAAGCCAATCTTAACACTTCCTTTTCTTGATAATTTGTCATGCGCTCACACAGGTGGAATACGAAGAGGAGGAAGCACAGCAGAAGGTGCTTGGTTGTTCTTTTGCAATTGAACCTGGCTGTGGCTGCCTGCCTTGTAGCACCCTAAATATTCTGTGGGTTTTGTGTGATTAGTGCCTTTTCATCTTATTTCCTTTATTTTACTGTCTGATTGTAAGGGTCCTTTTTTATTTACTTTTATTTACTTTTTTATTTACTTTTATTTAATGTTCTTTATGTTTTGTTTTTGTTTTTTTGTTTATGTGGCTCAATTTCACAGATCAGTTCCTTGAGAGTAGACGGGGAAAATATTTATGTCAGACATAGCAATTTAATGTTGGAGGTTTGTATATAATACAAGAAATACTCTCCATTCTCACGGGCTGCCAGGCTGCATGGGATGGGAGGTCACTTGCAGGCTGTTATGGACACAGTGCATGAAGTGCATGGGGAAAACCAGCTTGGAAACGTTGCATGTTATCAGTCTAGTGTCTGAGTTTAAATAAAAATCAAACAAATGCAAAAAACCCACAACCAGCCCTCAGCTTGAATGCTGAATGTCAATTAGTGTATTTTTGCTAAATGTTTTCAAGGTGGCAACAGGGAATAATAGCCCTATTTAGATAAAGCAAACACATGGGTGCAATTCATAATTGTAAATCGATTTTTGTACATTGCATCTCAATGTTTGCATCTTCTATTGACCAGGGTTTCTAGCTTTTGCCAGTTTATTCAGCCTTCATCAAATACATTAGCTGAATAAATAGAGTTAGTAAGGGGCAAGCAGTAGAAATATAGAAAACCAACTCTGGTTCTGACATTGGTTTTAGGAGCATTGAGAAATGATGAAAGGATCAGATATTCAAAGGGAATGTTTGGATATCTTCTGAAATATTTGCTTTATTTTTTCCTTTTCAAATGGAAGTAAATTGTGCTTCTTGAAGGTTGGTTTTCATTGAAGATGAGCAACAGCAAAGAGCTTTGAACAGTATGTTCATGTGTAGTGCTTTGTCACTAAAGTAGAGATTTTTGTTGTAAGAATTTTCATATAGGTGGCTAATCTCAATTATTTTATCAGAGACTGTCTGTAGTTATAATCAGTATCATTTAACTCGTGGTTAATAACCTAAGCTAATATCTGAAGATGTTTTAGAAAATCCTACTGCTGTCTTTATTTTATTCATCCAGATGGGGCTATAAATAATTCCCTTTGTCACAAAAACTGTTTTTTAAAAATCATTGGTTTTGTTCAGTAATAAGATGTGTGGATCACAGTAACCCAACTAATGTTTTATGGCTTTTTGCTGCTTTTGATCACTATTGAAACTTTGCTTGTGTATAACTTACTAAAGCACTGGAAGTGTGCAATGCATAACTGTGCTTTGATCAAGTCCAAGAAATGTGCCTTGTGTCAAGCCAAGACAGGTCTTAAAATAATGACGTGATTGTTACGAGCTTCAGTTGTATAATAGAAAGCCTTTGGCATAAGATTTTACTTCACTCAGGAAATACAAACTGTAGGGGGACATATTTAAAGTCTCATTTGTTAGTCCAGGATGAAAAGTGGTCCTGTGACAATACAAAGCTACTGAGTTGCCAGAAGGGGAGAGGTTCAAATGTTCAAACTGCATGTGGGCTTATCCACAGGGTTAGGAAATATACGTGCAGCACCAAACCCTTGCTGGGGCTGAACATGCAAGTGAAAAGAAATTAGAAACTAATGAGTTTGGGGGTTGGCTTTTTCATGACTTAATGTGAAGCGTCTTTGCATTGTGATCACTGAAAATAAAAATCCTAACCTAAATGGTAAATTTCAGAACACTCTGCTAAAAAGTGTTTAAATTCTTTGTAAAAAAATCCAGGTTCTTTACCTACATTATTATTTCTGATGACATTCTTTTGACAAAACTTCCTTAGTAGTTATGTCTTCATTGATAATATTTCATTTTAATCTTCAGTCTTTTAGTTCTTTACTAAAAATGTATCTGAGGTTTAAACTTGAATATAACTACAGAATACTACAGAAAAAATATTCTTGTGTTAGAGTAAGCATAAGCTTTTCTTGAGACCTGGAATGTTGGAAGGAGGAAATTGTGAAAGCAGGGTGAAATCTGCTTTTCTCACCAAAGTCTAGCCATTGTATTTAGAAGACAATGAATTCCCAAGAAAGCTAAGCCTATATATTTTTGTCTGGTTACTAGAGCAGTTACATTTTGGCACAGCTCCTGAACCTTACCTCTGCCCTGTAGCTGGTACAAAGTGAAAGAATACCTTGTATTCTTTATATCCAAGGTGCTGCAGTTTGGCTTCAATAGGTCATGACAAAATCTGATTTGGTATTCACGCTGTGGTGTCCTCTTTGGCACTGGTCTATGGAGGTGCAATTTAGAGAAATCATTTTTTTGGTAGTGGCATGCATGAAAACTATTCCTATTTGTGTCTGTCTGCTGTCAGGTTCTTAAATGTAGAATTGGAAGGTAACAGGTTTTAAGTCTTTAAATCTGACTCTTCCAGTAAGTTTAAGCCTACAGGAGAGGCACAATGAGTTGTCCCTCTGAAGCTAAGCAGGTGTTAACTGCTTGCATATTTGGCTGTGTAGTATTGTGTTCACAGATGTAAGTAGTGTTCACAGATGTAAGTATTTTTCATGGAGCTTGTGATATAAAGAAAGATCCATTTTTATGCTCCTTGGGTTAAACTATTCTTTCTTTCAGCTACCTTCAGTTATGTTAGCTGTGCAGTATCCTGAAACATTTGCTTCTGTGCTTACAAATTTTAGGTGAAAGCAAACAGTTCCTGGAAATTATTATTGTTTCAAAGGGCTAGTAGTGTCATGTTTTGGGTGAAAGTAGCTTTCTGCTGAATAATCATGTACAGCATTATTTTCCTTAGCTTGAAAATATGGAAGAAACAGTAGACCTTCACTACAAAAACAAAACCGAAAAATCTTAGTCCCTTACAGCCTTAAATTTTTTATTTTGAGGCACTCCAAAGAGGGTCACCTTTTCAGACACAAGGCACTTTCCTTGGTTTGGTTGCTTCTGGTTTTTTTTTTTTTTTTTCCAGTTAAGTTTGCTTTTGTTGTCGTGTTTTGTCCTACTTTGTTTTATGTTGCGGGTTGCTAGGACCTGGATAAGACCCAGGACGACTTACTGAAACACCAGGCTAGCATTAGTGAGCTCAAGCGCAATTTCATGGAATCCACACCCGAGCCACGCCCAAATGAGTGGGAAAAGCGGCGTATCACACCTCTGTCCCTACAGACACAAGGGGTATGTCACTGCACACACCTGTCCGCATGCCTTTCCATACAACCCTGTACGTAATACAGCAAATGCAGTTTGTCCTCTAGGTTAACACTATTTGTCTGGTGTAATATTTGTTATTACTAAGTATACATTAACTTTTTTACCACTTACTACTGGACCTGACTTTTAATAGTGGGTGGAATTTTATTCTTCTACATGAACAACTGAATTAGAAGAAAACGGAAGTGATGGCAGTATTTTCCTGTACGTTAACTCTGATTTACACAGATTGATAGAGATAATTTTTCAGTGACGGTAGAACTTTTCCTTCCTTTTCTATATCTTTATCTCTTCATAGACAGCTTGTGCATAAATAGACACACAGTCTGTGTTTTGTTTCAGAAGGACTTCACGTGATCAGTTAATTTACAGTATTGGCTTCAGGACACATTTAATGTAGTTGTTAAAATTTACTTATCTTAATCTTTAAGAGTCTGTAAAATGAATTTATCTACTTTTTCTCTCTACCTCTCCTTTCTGACTGAACCTTGAAACAGCAGTATGGAAAACTGTTTTCTACAAATAACATCCTGAAAGCCTGTAGAAAGAAGAAAGCTACCCAAATTTCTCATGCTGTTGGGAAACTTGTAGTTTTATTGGGTTATGAGCTGTTTCTTTTGTACAGGAGTTGAGTAAATCAGTCTTTTAAAGCAATCAGTTTGTTGTGTTGTTGTCCTTGTCTATCACCATGGTTTCCACCCTTCCTTCCTTAAATATATTGTTGTCCTATCCCCTTAAATTCTTCAGGTTTCTTTTAGTCCACAGAAAGGTGAGCTTTCAATTAAGCAAGCCTGATGCTACAGAATTATTTTTGATAATAGGACATTATTTCAGTAAGATCTGTAAGTGATCTGAACTGTGAGTATACAGATACAGAGAACACAGCAACTGAGTGTGCATCACTTCTTTATTGTGTTAATTTATGGTTACTGCCAAGAAATTCCTCAAATTTCTGAGTAGTACCTTAATATTTCTATGCAGGGTGGTATATGCACAGGTACAAATGTTGGTCATATTTTCAAATATTCCTGACACAGTGGTTCATTTAATAGCTATAAATACATTTTTGGTTGAAACAGACATTTATGTAAAAGTGTAACTTAATTTTTATTATGTTTGTGTGTATTTTTTGTGTTGATTTCTTTGTATTGAAGTTGAGGCCCCTGCAAGTTATTTTATATCTGGTGATTTGGTTTCTTTTTTTGCTCATCTAGTATGTTCTGTCACTTCCAGATGATTTGGTTTTATGTTTATGTATAGTGTATGTCTGTCTCATTGCTTGTTGATTTACACTGGTTTTATAAAATGAAAACCAAATAGAAAAAAGGAGACCACATTTTCCAAGTGAAAACACTGCCTGGGAAGGAGAAACAATGGATTGCAATGCCATGGATTGCTGGAGCAAAACCAGAGGAAACCGATAAGGTGGCTGCCCTGAAACCTGCTGCTTTTTCGCTATACCTGCTGAGGGCTAGCTTGCTAGCTTGGGCACTTCTTTCTTTTCCTTTTTTTTTTT